>JALPQI010031186.1:0-72235 GCA_025490895.1 Thaumatotibia leucotreta
CAGTAGTACGTGCTACGCCGTAGATCCTCTACGGTATTTAATTATAGAGCTTGTAGCAGTTCTATAGAGTTATAATAGCTTCTATGTGACCTTATAATTGCAGTTCAGGGGCTGTTATTACACAGTTATTATCGAATCTGAACTTCACATAGCAGTTATTTATGACTCTATCGTGTTATTAAATAGAGGCATGTCTTTGTTCAGGTCGTTCGTGATATTTTTATTCAATTTCCTATCGAGTTACTTTTATCAGTTAGCATTACTTGGTGAAATAAGAAATGTTACTTCATATGATGTTTTTGTCAGCGAAAATTGGATAATAGTAATCGACCTGGACAAAAAACCTCAAACTCTTACATTTATTTTACAATACATTCCCAGGGTAACGAAGCAGCTGTTTAGTTATTGATTTACTATTTTAGCTAAAGGACAAAACTCAAACTTACGTATTTAAATAACTAGATCAAGTAGATGTAATGTATTTGTAGTTAGGTTAGATAGTAGCATTTACTATAATATTATATTCATTGATCATGATTAGTAAACTAAGATATTCTATAATTTCTTTATAATGCACATAATCAATGTACAGACACAAATCCAATAGAATCGGTAGCTAACCTAGTTTGCTGGCTAGCACATACATAGTTAATTATTTTTAGTACAGATGGTGCCTTTTTAGGCTCTAGTGCGAGAAGTGAGTTATTTTACGTCAGATTCAAAACTTCGGAGGGCTATCTGCACTAAAAAACGTCGTACGAGACACGTGCAAAAACGAAATTCGTAACTCGAGTCGATTTAAAACACTCCCTATCGGTCATGTTTTAAAATATCGCCACTCGTTTTGAATTTCATGTTTTTCGCACTTGTGTCGTAATGTACTGTATTAGCTGCACAGCCACTCAAAAATAATCGCTTTGTAGTACTTAATTTAAAATATCATGACCATTGTCAACAACCGTGAGATTTGTGCTGAATAGGAATTATTGACGCTCGAACAAGTGTATATCAATATAACACGAGTGTTGGGTGCTATTCGTTCATCCAGACAACCGGTTGATAGGCGTATCTATCGCGGCTCGGCAGTATTCAATAACTTATTAAGGGCCTTTATTTTCAAGGTGGCGCGATTTCTATGCAAAACGCAATTGTGGTGACATTACTGACTATTCCAACATAATACATGTTTTGGGTTTAAAGTGCTACTTAAATAAAAAATAAAAAAATATTACACGTCATAATCCAAAAAAAATACCGAGAGGAAAATTTTACTACTTAAAAAAACACAACCAAAAAAATATTTAATACATCAATTTGAGTTGTTCCACAAAATTATAAATATAATTTTATAAGAACGTAGAAAATGTTATTTTTTATGTTTAACCGTTAAGAAAGTTTTATTGGTTGAAATTTTGATGGTTGTTCTCCATTTAAGGGCTTAAATCGACGAGTAAAAAATCAGAATATTTTTTTTTCAGGTATTTTTTTTATTTTCTATGCTGGTTGTTGAAATTAGCCGACAACCTATATAATACAGACGATACAAGTGCGAAAAATGTGAAATCGACACGAGTTACGAATTTTGTTTTTGCACGTGTCTCGTACGACGTTTTTTAAGCAGATGGCCCTCCGAAGTTTTGGACCTGACGTAAAATGACACACTTCTCGCACAAGAGCCTAAAACAGGCACCATCGGTACTAAAAAAGGACTTTTTTTTTCTATCTCCTATTTAAAATACGATAGGTACTGAATGTATAAATGGAGAACAACCATTAAAATTTCGCTTTCTGTTTTTGGTAGTGACGTTTTAGAACTCAGAACACGCAGTTTCTATGAAAAAGCGTGTCTCGTTAAATTCATTTTGAAATATTAATACTTCTTGGTTACTCAATAAGCTATAATTTGTACATATATGTAACAATATTATATTGCTAATAAATAGCTATCACAGACGTAGCAATATGAAGTAGAATAGACGAATGCTTACATAGCTACAATTATAATAGCTAAGTTTCGTGAATACCGCGAATATTGTTAACCACAGGATGTGTTTGTTACTTATCTAATATCGTACAGCTATTCAGTTATCTATCAGTTCAGCGATGCGAGCACAAGGGCGCGATATAATATGGCGTCGCGCTTATTCATACTGTAAACCGAACTCCGAGCGGATACCGCAATGTATCCCGATACGCATTTTCACAATAACAAAGCGTTAGTACCTACCAAACAGAGTGAATTACGAAAAAATAAAAACGCATCGTAATACTTCTTTTGTTTCCACAGGACGATGACGGCAATATGCTTCGTTTGCAATCTGCCGATACTGTCGCATCAAGTGGGGCTGGTGTGGGCGGGAGGGAACGGCTGGGACGAGCTGACGCGATCCACGCTCGAGGAAAACACGCTGCGGCAGCGGCTTGGCAGCCGGCGCGACTCGGCAGCGCAGGTGTCGTGCCTGTCGCCCCCAGAGCCGGACGTCTCCAACCAGACTCAAAGTAAGTAAATAACGAACGTTTTTGATCGCATATTGTCGTGCTCGGTGATGAAAACATACCGATTTCAAGAACGATAATCATAATATCCAAACCTTAATAAAATCACGGCAATATTAATCTTTATTTTCTTCGTAGCTGGGCCTCGAAGACGACGATCGTCACTGGCGCAGTTGACAGATATCTTACGAGAGTGGGGTGGCGGTGGCAGCAGCGGCCCGCGCCGACAGAGAGCCCCGCTTTCCCGGCGGGAAACCTTGGCAGATCTGGCACGCTCCTTACCCTGGGCGCGCCACGAGCCTCCACCCCGACGACGACGGGACTCCTCTGCCGATTCCGGCATCAAATCCATGGCTTCTAAACGGCGTGACTCGAAAGCTGCACCACAAGACTTTCGCACAGAGTTTCCAAATGCTTGGGATCGTAGGGATTCTACCACTATTGCACCTACCCGGGAAAGACGCACCAAAAGACGTGGGTCAGGTGACGATAAAGAACGTCGCGATTCTGTTGATGGACACCGCCACCGAAGAGATTCGGTCGCCGCTCCTCCTCCTAGAATAGTTGCGACACATAGAAAGAGACGCCTGTCCCCCCCAGCACCGGGGCCGCCGTCTTTTGTCGATGCTTCATCAGATCCCGGACCATCAACGCATACGCCTTCGGTGACAGTAGTAACAGTTCATGAACCGAGTCGCTCTGATGGTGAATGTCAACCGATGACAATGCCGACTATTATTACGTCTGCCGTAACACCATCGCCAACCTCTCCTACGATACCAAGTAATGCAGCTCAACCTGGCCAAGCTTGTCAAACTACTCAAGCTACTGCAGTATCCCCGAGTGGAAGAACTCCACCAAGTCTGGGAGGTCGACGAGATTCAACGACACAATGTGGTCGAGCAAGAAGAGATTCCCGAGCAGCAGCTAGTCCAGAGCGTAGACTAGGAAGACTACAGCGACAGGCTACTGCATTCGATGATCCAAACGGACCCCCCGGAACGCGCCGTCGGGACTCTGGGCCTTCATTAGGTCCCGATGATGAAAACCGTGTAAGGAGAGATTCGTTGAGTCCTGATTCGGCAGTGCGACCTCGAAGGGATAGATCTCAACTAAGCCCAGACAGAGCAGGAAATGTGGAGCTTAGTCCTTCGGCAGCAAGACGGCGTAGCCGATTGCGCAGGCAGGCGTCTTGTGCAAGGGGAGGTCGCGCACGCAGTCCTGAGTCGAGCTCATGTTCAAGCAGAGACCCTAGCCCTGGCGCTCGGCCTCCGGAGCGAACAATGATCCGTCGCCAATCTACAACTGAAGAGATACTGATAGCGCGAGGATTCCGTCGGCAGTCGACGACGGAGGAGATGATTAGATGCCGGAACTTCAGGCGACAGAGTTCGCAGAGCGACGACGCGTGCATGCGCGCGCGCGGCCGTCGAGACTCCTCCACGCAGATCCTCGACGGCACTATCGGCACCATGACCGTCGAGACCACGAGCACATTCTTCGATTCAAGCACACAGACAGGTGAGTTCTAAATTGAATTTTGCATTTGTGTTTCCACTAATTACATTATTAAATAAGGTAAATCTAAGTTTGATGCAACAATTAGGAATGTTCAACAATAATATCTTACGCAACATAAGCTCCGAAAATACCCGACACAACCTGAGTTTGAGAGACATATACGTAAGAGAGCGAGTCATATATTTTTGAGGCATTCATTCTGTAGTGTGTCATTGATATTTAATGGTGAATGTACAGTACCTGTTACTATTTTAATGGAACATATTTAATTAATTAGTAACATCATATTACTCATTTACGGAAAAATCTTTTCGTGATTGTACATTGGCACATAATTATAGAAACGATACTTGAGATGTCATTAATTTACAGATTTGAGTATCACAGTATCAAAATCACTGAGCTGATAAGTGATAAGTATAAGTTTTAGTAGGTTCCAGATTATTATCTTTGGGTAATTTCATAGCAAAACGTTTCTAGTGCAACTTAGGAGGAGAAAAAATACCTTAAAAACTTTAAAGTTATCAACACATGAAAATCATCTCAAAAGACAAGAACCTTTTAGACATAATAGTAATGTTTATATCGTTAATATATCAAGGATTTTATCCTATCAGTGCTGCTTCATTTTGGTTAAGTAGGTGTGATAGAGACGCGTGTAAACATAATATGTAGATGAAAGAAATCTTCCATCATAACCACTACGATTCAGCGATTCTACGTGCTACTATTAAAAATAGTACAAAGCAAAACTAACATCAGCACTATATCTGAAAAACATAAACGAATCACTTTTATTACCCCAATCACTTACTCGGGCTATTATCACGCTAGCTAATTTCAAACCAAATACATTCACCGGAACTCTTTTTTCTACAATATCGCTAAACTTTCCATTGCAGGGGTATTTCTTATTTACTTTGATAGGTGTGTCACGACCATGTTCGAAAGTTAAGGATTTGCAGGAAGTCCAACATTTTGATACTTATTTGTGAAGTAGCTCCTGCGGTGAGCTTTATATTCATATATAAAAATATAGATATTTAAGTTCAGGTAACTTTAACTTTCTGTACATGGATGTGACAACTCACAAATCTAAACTAAATGAGATATAACTACCCAGCTATTGACAAATTAACAGCAAAGCGTTAATTTCGTTAATTGCCTCTACTATTCCTAAACGAAATTACTTAAAATAAAAAGAAATAAGAGGTTTCGGTTTTATTAAAAACGTATTATAATCACTGTGACGGAACTTACATGCTAAAGCTAATGTAGTGACAAATGTCAATTTCACCACATTCATCACCTGATTCAAGTTAAACATTTCATAAAAATGCGCGAAACACAGAATGTAACAACAATAAACTCAGCCAGTGTAGAGCGCGTTACTAGCAGCCACGTGCTCAGCCCCCGCCCCTTTTCATCGGCCAATCGATTTACTCGCACGTATTCCGTCTCTCTCTGAACACGGTTTTACCGACAAAAGAGATTCAGGTGCGAGAGAGCAGTGTTACTCGTAGACTGGCACAGTGGCGCCACTGACGAGTGGCAGCTGACGCGGCTGAAGGCTCCCGTGGACGCCTGGTCACACCGCGGGATGAGATGAGCGGGATCGCCCGGCGCAGGCCCGCAGCCCGCCCGCGCCCTGTCATCTGTTGCCAGCCATGGTTACTACAGCCCGCCCGACGCGCCGTACACAACGAATAACCTCACTTAACTAGCAATACACTGACAGCTTTAAAACGATAACGAAATAAAAACATAAACCGCCACAACGAATCAAAATGTTCCGCTATAGTAATCCGTGCATTTAGATAAAAAGTATTTTGTGAAATTTTGTTTTGTATTAAGGATTCGTATTTTGTTATGACTTAAGTGTTCAAGAGAAAGTGTCCGTGACGTGTTTTTGACCTTGTATTTAACTCGTATTTGTGTGACATTTCACAAGTGAAATAAGACGTTTAAAGAAGGCTCTAACGAAGATTACCTGCTATTGCTGAAAATAAAACACCAATATTATTAACCTTAATTGTAGTTTAGGTGTCGTGAAAATAATCATTACTAAGAATCTGATAAGATAAGTTTAAATTAATTTCATAGAAGAAAACGTGTTTACAAATACACTGAAAGCAGATAATATGGTAAGTGCTTAAAAATAATTCTTATCGTCTGATATTTAATTAATTACTGTTTATATTTTTGATAATTCCACAAATATAATGTAAAAAATGCATTTTATTGCCCGAAACCTTATTTTAAATTAAATGCACAGTTAATCAGTACAAAAGCAGATTTAGGATCTAAACACATTTAAAGTAGTTATTCCATAATTTGAGCAATATTTATTTGAGTTTTGTTTGTATGAATAATCATTTTATCGCATGATAAAATATACAAAAACAGAATAAGAATTTTATAAATTGAGTAATTGACAACGTTGCTTTTGGTTATTCCATTATCATGTGTGTTTTTTAATTGACGTTGATTATACAGGCGATACTAATATACCTACACAATAAAGCCCACGTTCAGTTGAAAACTAACTGATATAGTAAATCATTCATAATAGAGAGGACAGATTGCCATATTCAAACTTATATTTGCCCTAGTTTCATAATCAAACTCACCCCAATGTGTATTCCGTATGTCTGTGTTGAAGTAACTCAAGTTGGTCAAACCCCTTAATAGTTGTTTTCTCTTAGATATACGAGTATGACCATGTCAGTATCCGTTGGTACTTACTTGCCTTTTCCTGACTGTAGGACGTGTACGCGGTTCGAATACAATGTAGATACCATTGAATTGATGTGTGTTTGATACGGGCGAATATTTTAATGGCGATTACTATCGGACCTAGGGAACCTGTTTACATACATTTTTTAGGAAATTAAGACTTTTTTTTCATACAAAATAATTAAGCACGCAATGTATTGCATCCACTGGTAGCCACATTAATTAACGTAGACATTAAGTATCTAAACGTCATACGAGTGTCATGTCAGTTGGACGGTATATACAGGGTGTTTGGTTAGCGGTGTCGGAGCTTTTAAGGGCTTAAATTACAATTAATTTTATCGATAAATTACTATACATTTTTTTTTTGTGCCAACGATAATTAAATGGCGGCCATTTTAAAATTTCAAACAGACGAATACGGGCGCACGTGATATTTCTGGAATTATACGTTTGTTATCGGTCCTATCCCTGCAAAAAAAATGTCGTTAGAGAGCTCATTAGATAAGCAAACTAATTAAGCTAATCATTTGACTCAACTATTTGAACAACAAAGCTAAAAAAAATTTTTTAATTAAAAATAGTAAAAAATTCACCTTAATTTTTCAATTAATTTAAATTTGCATGAAAACTAGGTCGTTAAGATACGTTTTTGGTGTTGTTATTTATTAGTACAGTATGTTAGCTAAAAAATAACACCATAATTACAGTTATACCTTAAGTATTTTAGGAATTACATTGTTGTGTTTTAGCTAACATCCTGTACTAACAAATAACAACACCAAAAACCTATCTTAACGACCTAGTTTTCATGCAAAATTAAATTAATTGAAAAATTAAGGTGATTTTTTTACTATTTTTAATAAAAAAAATTTTTTTTAGCCTTGTTGTTCAAATAGTTGAGTCAAATGATTAGCCTAATTAGTTTACTTATTTAATGAGCTCTCTAACGAGATTTTTTTGCAAGGATAGGACCGATAACAAACGTTTAATTCCAGAAATATCACGTGCGCCCGTATTCGTTTGTTTGAAATTTTTAAATGGCCGCCATTTAATTATCGTTGGCCCAAAAAAAAAATTATATGGTAATTTATCGATGAAATTGATTGTAGTTTAAGCCCTTAAAAGCTCCGACACCGCTAACCAAACACCCTGTATTATATTGCTGCTGGGTTGCACTTTAGAAAATTCATTACACCTAATTCATAACAAAATTTAATGAAATGATTATCATATACGATTCGTAGGATCAGATATTATAGCTAGATTAATTATTCGCCCGTATAAAATACCCACGATGTTTAGTGTCACCTTAGGTCAAATTTTGTAAAAACATGTTAGAGGGACATGTTTTTACGAAATTTGACCTTAGATTTAAGACAATAAAATAAACTAATTACGTAAGTAACGTTGATATTAGTCATTGATTACTTAGCTAGACTTATTCTTATTTTTATTGCAGTTATAGTATTGCAATTCAAGAAGGCCTTTTGATGATAACACGTATTGTCTCTGAAAAACGACTGATTTTTTAATTTTACATTGACATCATACGAAAAAGCGTACAGAACTAAGGAATAGAGCGATGATATAATGTAGTTAACATATTTATTATTTGTCGTTACGAATAAGACAGCTAGATTATAGTTAAAAAAACTCTGAGAATGACGCATGTAAACTTACAGACGATAAAAACTTACATCATCAGCTTGTCTCATTCCACTGCTGGACGTAGGCCTCTCCTATTAACTATGCGGCTATAAATGTCCACAATCGCCTCGCTGGGCAAGCGGATTGGCGATTGCAGTATTGCAGCGGATTGTTGTGTCCACTGTAATAACGCTACTTGCTGCCCTTCATCAATCTTTCAATCCCTAAGTCGGCTCTTACGATTTAGCGGCCGAGGGAAGAGTTGGGGTGGTGACAAATGTATTCTAACTTACTGTCGTCAGCATACGGCCAGTGATCAAATTTTAAGGCACCATTAGGCTTAGCACGGGTTCAGTGCGACAATATGTCGCCGCGAGATAGACTATTCATATAGGTAGTTGGTAAAAGATGGAAAATCTATCTAGCGGCGACATACTGATATACCAATCATGTGCTAAGCGTAACATAACGCCCAACAACTATCAAAAAGATCACATTATTACGTAATTCACGGGTATTCCTGTTTACACTCAGCCGGTAATGGAGACATCATTAATTTATGTAGGTATGTAATTGATAGATGATAGATGTTTTTTCCATCAATCAATTACAGGGTGTTTGCCAAACGAATTTTCGTCTAAAAAATATTGCGCGTTCGACAGGGAAGCGTGAGCAAACGGTCTCCAATTTTGGGTATCAGGAAGCACAATAATGTCCTTGTACTCATGGATATACTCTCCGTAGGATATATTTGTCAATAATTTTCCCGGAATATGATTAATTAGTAGATATCATTTTTTGATTCAACTCGGATTTTATTCTACGAGTAGAATGCCGTAATATTTTTTTTAGTTTTTAAAATATGGGTGTTCCTTAACTCGTAAAATTTTAGGTATAAATTAAAAGATGAACTTTAATCCATCCAATGTTTCCTTATTTGGTACTAACTCAAGGAAAACTATCCATCAAGAGCAAAATAGGACGGTTTCACGGCACGATGTTCCCCGTCAATGTGTATTTTATTGTCATGGCGGTTTACGACTACTGTACTACGTCATGTCGATATGCATACATACTTTATTAGTAGCTCGGGTAATAGGATAGTCGTAAACAATCCTGTCAGTACGGTGCTTTTATTTAGATGGAGAAGGCCACATTGTTTCCATTTTCAAACTTCTTTTTACCTTAGGTACTCCAAATCAAAATTGTGCCCATAAGTGCTACTCCTGTTTTGTCGCTTACTACAAGGATGGAATTGTTTTTTTTTAAATACCACGTCGGTGGCAAACAAGCATACGGCCCGCCTGATGGAAAGCAGGCACCGTAGCCTATGGGCGCCTGCAACCCCAGGGGTGGTTTAACGTTTATACGAATTTATAAAAATGTAATGCATATAGGTAAGCGTCCTTATGGTAAATGACAAAGCGAGATGTTCTTGTAAATATTTGCTAAAGCATTCGTTTCATCTGTAATTGGATATTTTTATTCAAAGGAATTTTCATCAACTATTTGACTAAATATAAAAAGGTAAATGCGTCATTTTTTTACAATTTTCACTTTTTTACAGTTGTCCGATCACATTCAATTAAATGTCAATGTTTTGTTGCCCATTACCGTTATGTTCCAACGGTTTATTATTATTATCAAGATACTGTTTTATTACGAAAAGTCAAATATTGTCGCTTTCTCGTATAGGCGCGAACACAGATGTTATATATATATATACCATAGATCAAGCAAACGTATCTACTTAGCGTGTCAAATGAACTCAGTAAAATCTACTGAGTTGTCCGTCTTTAATCGCAGCTTGCAGCTTTCGGGCGTCAAATTTTGTAAGTTGAAGTGAACAAAAACATTAATAATGCCTCCTTAAGTAATATTGATTGCAACAACATAAAAAATATGAAATTACTCAAGGGCCTGAGACATACGCTGGAAAGGAGAAATTGGATAAGCGACACTTTTGAAGATATTGAGTTATATACACCGTTAGAATCGGCGAATTTTTCTGCGTCGAATGAGCTAGGTTTCGTATCCATCTGACAACATTTGTGTCGCTTATCCCATTGGTGATTTAGAGAACTTTCGACCATTTTTTATTACTAAACGACTTGGTTTTTGACAACTTTTAGTAAATTGGAGATAAGATAAAATATAATTCAACATAATTAATCTTGGATTATTTTACCTATTCGTCATGACAAGTTAAATTTTACTTGGATATTTTTGCTGTGTAACAACTAAACTTCACTTGTCGGTTAGCTATTTCTACCTGACTGTATGATATGTTCTCATGTCGTTTGGACAATTTTACCTTCATCTTAATTTAAAATTGAAGACGGTTAGACAATATTACTTGACTATGATATCTGAACTACTTATTGGCGTTTATCCATTTTTACCTACATTTATTTATGAACCATCCCCTTCACATATCCCTTTTTACTATTTACCTACTTTTTGGAATAATGTTATAAAAATTCCTAAAACAGTTTTTCTTTTTTCACGTGTAAGTAAATTCGTTTACTAGTCACGGAATGTTACTCATGTAATTAATATTACTAACTATGAAGTCTAAAATAGTTTCTCATTCTAAGTATATGTGGATATTTCTTAATGATATATTTATGCTATTTTATCAATTTATATATTTTTACCCGAATATAAAATAAGCCACTTCGGCAGTTAGATAATTTTAACGGGATACATTCTTTATGTAAGTCTCGGGTGGACCTTTTTACCTTCCTTATTTCTTACACAACGTGTTGGTTAGATAATTTTACCTGAATCAATTTTTCCGACCATTTTGCTTAAGCGGCAGTAAATCATTAAATAACACTTGAATACGTTAAATAATTAAAACATCACATAGAAAACATATTTATGTCCATAAATAATGCTTCAATTATTTGATTTGGCCCGCTGATTAATTTAAATGATTTTTTTTCGAAAATCTCGGCGGTTTTTTGCTTCTCCTGTAAAGTACGCACTGTGTCGCTTATCCAATTTCTCCTTTCCAGCGTCGATATTTAAAATCATAGGCAAATAACAACTTCAGTACAAAATCTGACACGCTCGGCCACCGTACAAATGAATGAACTTGTTTCTTCTAACCAAATCTAATTATGTCGCGAACTTACGGCGGTGGTGCAATGTCACGTAAGTCCGTACTCAATATTTTTGGGAATCAAAATCTCACAATTGGAATCTTGAAGCTGAAACCGAAACATTTCATGGATCCGGCTCCTCGGAGCCACATCGTACTACTTTTGTGCGATGTTATTGAAGAGTTATCTTGAAGAGAATAAAGTTCTTCATATAATATAAATTGTAGTTGAAGCAAACTTATTCAATCAACGAGGGGCAGCTATAAGCTACATACATGACTAAAGATCTAATAATTCCATCCGTAACAATTGATTAGGTACTTATCCCTGATAGATAATTCACATTCGTAAAGGTAGTGATTATTAGGAATGATAAAGGGAATCATATTCTAATATTCTATCGCATCTTGATATATTAATGTTAAAGTTTTTAGTTAGATTTTTGTTTTAAATAAGGTTATAACTATGTTTTTTTTTTGCAAACCACCCATTTCTCGATAAACTCGTCAATATTGTCTTAGCACACTTCTTCGAGTTACGAACTTCCACCCCAAAGTCAGCAATTTATCATATTTAAGAAGTACAATGAACGTTTCAATTTATTGCGACATTGTTTGTATAAGTTAAATAACATTTTATCCGAGGCTCGAGGCGCGAAATCTGCTAAACACCCTTCATCAATAATGGAAGAAGGCTTCAGGCTGCTCGTCCCGAATACTGAAGTACCAAATATCACACATGTTACGAAAGGATGTAGAAGTTGGATTTAAAATTTTAAGTGTTCGGTATCAGACCGGGACATGAACGACGACTTGGCGACCGGCCAGCTTTCACTTTCAGCAAAGTCCAAAATTTATTCGGAAGCGCAAAATGTTAAATAATAACCACCTTATTTATAAACGTCTGCTAACTTAACAAGCCGCTAATAATTGTTTGTCCCTTTCGGTCTTAACAATGTGTCCATAAGAACAAAAGATCAATTATTAGCGGCTTGTTAAGTTAGCAGACGTTTATGAATAAGGGGGTAAATAAATAGTAAGCTTCAAATTTTCTTTAGTAGTCACTGAATGATTCTATGTTATGGGTGTTTCTCAAATTTCTGATAGTACCTAATTGTAAATTTAGGTTTTAAGATACTTCATTACTTTAATAACAAAACAGTTCATTAAATTAGCTTATACAGGATGTTGGTTAATGGTGATACATGATAAATGACTTTGAACAACTTTTACTATAAGGACCAAATACAAAATCCCAAGAAAAAAACGAGGCTTCTATTCATTGTCGTCGACCTATTTTAATTCATTTCCATGGGACAACATCTTTTTTCTTGAGTGTTCATAATTGGTCCCATAGTAAAAGTTGTTTAAATCACTAATATATATTCGTTTTATTATATAGTATCACCATTTTCATAACAGCCTGTATAGGAGTTCCTGAAATATTATTATTTATGTATCGTATGGCATTTACACACTGGGTTTTACAATATTGATTACATCAAATTAAAATTTTAAATTTACAGTTTTACACTCGCGTCGTTTATCAGTTCATTAAAATAAAAATAAATATTATTATAATATCGAACAATAGCCGTTACAGGGTTTAAACTAGTCATGCCACAGTTACTGGACAAGTGGACAGTGGTTAGCAACTAAGTATTTTTTCTCTAAACAATTATAAATAATTTCCACGTTCATCGAAATTACCTTACTGGATATTGTCAATCAGGCTTTAATTTGCTTAAGTCTGGCAAATTTAACCCTTTACAGGATCAGTAAAGGATCTTAGACGGTTCACGATTGCACTCTCTAAATCCTTGCCGTTGAAAATTTAATTTCTGCCAGCACATTTGGGTTTCACTACGAACATAATTGGATTCTGAAGAGACAAACGACTGCCGAGACAAAATCAAATTAAAGTAGTTAATTAAATTGCTTTGATATAGATTATGTTTGATGACTGAAACCTAATAAATAATACCTGTTCCTTAGTTTTTTGGATTTTTAAAACTCAAATATAATATGTATGAAGAAAGCTGTCAGGTGTCAAGTCAAATTTTTTCATTGTCAAATTTTGTAAACAACATTTATTATTTATTTTTACACATTTCTTTCTTTTATATTGTCCAAATTAACAGTGGAGTGATAATTTATTATATAAAACAAAATCACGTTGGTACGCAACCACAAATTGAACAGCATGGACTCTCAAAGTGACCTCCCTCCCGACGATTCTGTGCAATGTCCCCATTGCCCTAGAATACTTAAGAAAAGGGGATTACTACGACATATCCGATCCGCCCACTTCGTCGATCCACCATCTTCTTCAACAACAGTCCAGGACATACAAAAATCGATACTAGAAAATGCATTTGGGGCTCCATATCTTAACGGAAAAGGATTAAGGACAGACATATGGCACAAACGCTGGAACAAAGTGTGTAGCCTGCACGGCAAACATTATGACCTCCCCTTAAATATTGTAAGTAGAAGATTCATTCATAAACTTGCGGATGAAATACAGTTACTTACAAAATCAGACTATCCCTCAGAACGCCTCCTCATCTTTGTTGCTGTCATGTTACAACGAGACAGAAATATCAAAAAAGCAAAAGATATCACCAGGCTGATAGAACGACGCCAACGATTATGGGATGACGAAGAATTTGATATACTTATAACTGAAGCCACCAAAGCCGACTATTCACTTCGGAATTTCCATAATCGGAAAAATGTCAATAAAGATGACGACGCTACGAAGATTTTCACGCGTCTTGTTCTTAGGGGCAAAACTCGCGAAGCCCTCAACTGGCTTCTGACGAAAGATAACAACAAAATTCTCAAACCTGAAGACGAAATTGATGAATCTGGTAAAACTGTCATGGACGCCTTGCTTGAAAAACATCCCCACGCAGTCAACCCCGACCCCAACCTTTTTACAACTCCAAATGGCCCCTCGGATTTGCCCCCACTTTTGGAAGTAGACATTACATGCGAACATGTAGAGTTAGTCGCCAGAAAATTACATGGTGGAGGCGGCCCGACCGGCAGCGCAGCCGAAAATTGGAAAGACTACCTATTACGATTCGGTGAGGCAAGCCAGCATTTGAGAACTTCGATAGCTCAATTAACTATGAAACTAAACAATAGTTTTGTGCCATGGAACCAAATACAAGCTCTAATGGCAAGCCGACTTGTGGCCCTAGACAAATCCCCTGGGGTTAGACCAATTGGCATTGGCGAATGCCTACGCAGGATCCTCTCAAAATGTATGATCTTGGCCTCCGGCTCTGAAGTTACTGAAGCTTGTGCACAATCGCAACTTTGTAGTGGATTAAGTTGTGGTATTGAAGGAGCCATACATGCTATGAATAACCTTTTTGAAAAAGAATGTCTGCCCGACTCTCAATGGGGTATGCTGCTTGTTGATGCTAACAACGCCTTTAATTCCGTAAACCGACAACTCGCTCTTTGGCAAGCTAGAATACACTGGCCCCACTGCGCCCGTTTCTTATACAATACTTACAATGGACATGCAGAACTTATAATCCGCGACTCAAATATGAAACTGTTCAGCGAAGAAGGAGTAACTCAAGGTGACCCACTTGCCATGCCCTTGTATGCCCTCGCAACACTCCCCATAATAAACCAACTTAAATCACAACCATCAATTGTCCAGTGTTGGTATGCGGATGACTCCTCTGCTCAAGGAACCTTTAAAAATTTAAGACAATGGTGGGATAAAATTTGCCAATTAGGCCCCGCATACGGCTACTTCCCTCAAGACAGAAAGTCTTACCTAATCGTAAATGAGAATGACAAACAATCCGCGCAGCAGATATTCAAAGGAGTTAACATTACCATAACAACCGGCACACGCTTCCTCGGTAGCTACATTGGCGAAGGTAAAGAAAACTTTGTCAACACTAAAATCGAAAACTGGACTTCTATAATAAAAAAGCTCTCTGAGATTTGCAAAGACTCGCCACAAGCTGCCTATACCGTTCTCACTAAAGCCGCTCAATTCAAATGGACTTTTCTACTAAGAGTATTAGAAAATGCTAATCTATCCTTTGATTGCTTAACAAATATTTTACACACCAGTTTTCTACCAAACCTACTAGGTGGTGAGATAACTTCACTAGAAGCGGACTTATTTTCTTTACCTGTACACAAAGGCGGTCTAGCCATCCCCGCACTTTCTAAAATGACAAACTTAAATTATGAAACCTCCAAAAATGGCTGTTCAATCCTCTCATCCGCCTTAATTGAAAATAATGAACTAGACCTCACTCAACATCACATGTCCCTCGCACATTCAAGAAAGGAATGCCGGAAAATTAAAAATTCTCAAGATGATGTAACTTTGGACTCTATTTTAAACAAACTTTCTCCTAACAAAAAACGAGCAGTCGAACGTTCAATTTTCACGAAAACTAAAACTAAATCGTCTACTTGGCTCTCGGTTATCCCTACAAGAAAAGACCACTTTGACCTATCCCCAATGGAATTCAGAGATGCATTGGCACTAAGATACCACAGAACACCTATCTCCATGCCTAAATCATGTGACGGCTGCGGCAATGATGTTTTTGACGTGGACCACGCTCTCTGCTGTAAAACTGGCGGATTAATTACACGCCGTCACAACGAAATCCGGGACCTATTTTGTGAGCTATGTCAGCACGCCTGGGGGAATGTAGTCAAAGAACCCCTCATCACGGAAGGTGACTGCGGACTTCGGGGAGACCTTTGCTGCCGGGGCGTTTGGGATGCACAGAGGGAGGCGTTATTTGATATCCGTGTTGTAGACACTGACGCTCCCTCTTACATCTCACGTCCGGTAGCAGCCGTACTTAAATCCGCCGAAGAGGAAAAGAAACGAAAATATTTGAGCTCTTGTGAAAAACGGCATGCGACATTTACTCCCCTTGTAACATCCGTGGATGGGATATTCGCACCTCAGATGTCCGCTTTCGTGAAACATCTCGGCGAAGCAATCGCTGATCGTTGGGACAGATCCCTCAGCGTAGTAATGGGCTGGCTTAGATCAAAAATTATAATTTCCATACTCCGTGCTACAAGCATGTGTATTCGGGGTACGCGCCACAAATTTAACTCCTTCAAAAACTTCTTTGGCCTAAAAGATGGCGCAGCCCTACCCAATCTTTCCTCTACCTGACTAGAGTACCTAATATCTCCATCAGTGCTTGCGTGATAACAATTAATTTATCCTTTGTTACTATATTTTTGTTAATAAATGATTTTCCCTCCATTAAATATAATATGTACCTATTTAATATTATAGTAATGTGTTCTCTACTTCTTTGTTAGAGTAACATATATTTACCTAACGACGATTTACCTTACTTATATTTTAAATAGTACCTAATACGTACATAGTTATTACCTAAATAATAAAGAATTAAGTTTTATCGAGGTTTTATTTGGCTTTAGGAGAAGGTGGCCAAAGTGAATCATAGAACAATTATTTATAATTAATTCTTATATATGTATATTATATTATCTTCCTACTTATTTATATTCCAGTCATACTCATCTTTTTTATGCTAATAAATGTGAACGAAATGGCACCAACTTTTATTTAGTGTGCTCAATATCCCACATAGTTGTTGTACGTGACCGTCTTACTAAATATCAATATTTTTAAGGCAATGCAGATCGCTTCCTGTTTAGTCAACTTTTATTATAAAATTTATAAATGTCATTTGCTGGATAACATAGTAGGTAAAGTGCTTCTATTTGATCCATGCCGCAATCATTGGATTTCCAAATATACTGGGTGTTTCCATTAACAGGAGCAATCAATTTAACTGGAAGTATATAATTCTTCATACCAACAGATATTTGTTCAGCAACCCTTAAAACTCATAGAAAAATAAGATTTTAGATATACGTTTATTCGAACAGGTACTGTAAGTATTTTGAAATTTGCGTTTGATCTGTGATGTTTGCAGGAATATAAGCGATATCAGTTAGACTGACAATAACGTACATTGAAAATATAATTCAGTTTATACAATAAAAAGAAAGATTAATAATGATTTTTTTAAAGTAATTGAACAAGTATTGTTCAATTCGATGAGTACCTACCGTCTACTGTTAAAGGCATGGCAGGGTAAGGGAACATCTAGTGCCTTCATAGCTTTTCAGCCTGATTTTTTTTGTGATGATGGGCCCTGCCGGTAATAACTTCTATACAAAATGTCAGCATTCTCCTCTTCTTATTTTCCTAGAAAAAAAAGCCATCTTAGCGGTAATAGTGGACAACGACTTGCCGAACAGAACCACGGGACAGATGCTTGTTAAATTATTTTAGCCCAATCCACCAGCTGGATTAAAAACATGATTAAAGCGTCAGTAGGTATGTCGTGGGGACAGAAACTATCCGTCCCTCTTGTATTAATATAGAAAAAGATGGGAAGTATAGACATGTGTAGGTAGTGTCACACCAATTACGTGCTACCCCGACTGGTTACCATCAGGTTTCGTTTCAGCTAAAGTTTATGGTCCGTAACTTACGAAACTTATTTACGTGCATTTTATGTACATAAAAATACACGAATGAATTTCCAAATAAATTTGTCATAAAGGGAACCCTCAACAGTAAAAACAAGCGTTAATATTTACAATTCATTACCTATGATATGAGGCATTTCCAATTCTAGAATCGCTGCTACTTTGACACCAAAAAGAAAAGGCAATTCAAAGTTAATAGGTACTTTCTTTTGCTACTGCTATTGACTAGGTGTTAGGTACCTAATTGACATAATAATAATAGACCTCAACAATGTAATTGTAATATACCTATGCACACATGTTATGGTTGGCTGTGTGGTGACGGCAGTAAGACTAAGAATTTATTTTTCACCACTCTAACTATTCCCGTGGGCGTCGTAAGAGTCGGCTAAGGGATTGAAGTGTTTATTTATATTTCGTAAAATGATAATGGGCTGCAGCATCATCATAGTGGATACACTACTGCGATCGCGAAGCTGCTTGCCCAGCGTGGCAATTGTGGTCATTTACCTCCTAATGCGTCCATGCGTATAGTGTATGGTATGATGATGTGATACATGTTATTGATATAAGTTACATTTTCCAGAACCTTCCCCGTTGTACGACAACAACCATTACCACGAGGAATGTCTCCGCTGCAACTCCTGTGGACTGAACCTGACCGGACCCAATCAGGTTAGTAACTTATCAATCTCATCTTTCTAATCTCAACACCTAAGTAATGGCTTATTTGGCTCAGTACCTATAATACCACATTGTAACGTAGGAACTTATCGTGTATCAAATGTTATCTGTCCCTAAATAATAGGTAATTTAGGTACGTCACTGGTTAATTTTTATGTGAAAGTCAAGCGGTTCTTTGTTCAAGTAGGTACTGCAACAAGCACCTTTGATTTGAATCGTCATACACAATAGCAAGAGCTTATAAAATAAAATAAAAACTTGCAGTTCTAACCTTACACAACTCATCCGAAAAGAAATCCAGAAAGAAACTCGGTTAAACTTATTTTTCAAAATAATAACACCTTATATAAATTACATGCATAAAAAATATTTGAAAGATATTTAATGGTTAGCAAAAAAATACCTACCTCCGGTATCTAGGTACAGTCACTACATGGGAATGTTGAGCCACTTGGCAACCGATGAAATTTGGTCGTGTAATATTTTGGGTTCGGTATTTTTCGCTAGTAGGCACGATCGCGACATGGCCGATGTTGCCCGATGACATGTCATTTAAATACGAATCTTTGTTACGTCAAAATTTCATTATGTCAAAACTAGTTGACATAATAAAAATTCCTTCTTAACATAACCTATTACGCTGCCGCACGCTATACGAAGTTCAGTTTATTAGCTATTTAATTAAGCAACAACTGTCAAAAAATTACACTCTGGCTTCTAAACCCTTCGAAAGATCTGAGTTTTTATTGACAATAATGATAGGTATACTCATAATTATAATTTTCGTGCCTAATGAGAGTAATGAGTCCTACTGAATTAGAATCCTCCAAATGTTATCATTTCATCTATCGTCTTTCTCTTATCTGGCATTACAATAGTAGTTTTACCTGTGGCTTATAACTTCCAAGCACTAAAGTTTACGGCTCATAATGGCAGGTCCGATACAATCCTAAAAGATATATCTACATAGATACTCTGGGCTATTACTATAATTAATAGATAAAGAGCACTAAACGCAACCCTTTCCGAAATTCAGGGAACACCTACACAGCACAATAAACATATACCTATTATCCAGTTTATTGACTTATTTCAACTACGGAAAGCGAGAAAATTATGTGTATATATTCATATGTTTGTATCAAGGGTTCCACCCGTCATGGCGTCGTAACTTTTTGATCGATTTTAGTAAGTAGACGACATTGATGTGATTTAAAGTGAAGTCGTTATCATTTTGACATATTAAAATATGGATATTTTAGGAAATTAAACACTTTATGTTCAAAATAACGATCTGTAATCAAGATTTTCACAAATTTGTCAGGATATTAGCACGAATTACACAAAAGATACGAATTAGCAAACGTCCCGTGACCGCGTCGCTTCCCAGAATATCCAAGCAAAACGCGTAGCCGCTAAAAGTGAAAATTTATCAAGGATTGATGATGGGCAGCAGTCATCATAATTATAGACATTATTACTGCAATCGCTAACCCGCTTGCCCAGCGTAGCCATTATGGGTATTACTTCCTGCTTCCTGATGCATTCACACACAGTTTGTGGAAGAGGCCTACGTCCAGCAGTGGACTGAGATAGGTTGATGTTGTGATATGACTGTAATATGCGAATTCATTATACTGTTAATACTTGTACTGTCTATAAACTGTTTGTAGAGTTTTAATGGTGCCCGGCCCCATCGGATAATAATCAATATGAGGCGCTTCTGCAATCAAATCATGCTAATAGGCTCTCCGGGTAAACAAAGGTTTATTAAAACTTGTTTAAAGTACGTACTTTTTACGTATCTTAACAACTATCCATACATTTATAATTCTATGGTGTCAAATATTTGTATTAAGCAATGAAACCTGAGTTTACGGTATGTTACGTGTATAAAATATTATTTTATACAAGTAACATACCGTAAACTCAGGTTATATTGATCCTAGAAAGTAACATTTGCCCACACAAAAATATGCATAGGTTAGCAAAACACTTTGTTAAAGCATTAATATTTTTAAAATTTAAACTAAAGGAAAAAATAGATATTTCAAATTAGGTTTATTTGTAATAATCGCCAATAAAAAGAAACGAACTGTATAAAAAAAAAGTTTTATTTCAGGCAGCACACCCATATACAGACAAAAAGAAAAAAAAGGTTAAAAGTCAAATACAAATATACATACACATCAAATGACAAAAATAGTGATGAAATATAATAATAAGAGCAGAATTATGTACCTATTTATATTTCTTGTGGCCTGACGTTATGAGTCACTGCACAGCAGTGTTATTCACTAAGGAAACCGCCTTGCTAACAGCGCTGTGTCAGCGCTGCGGCAGCGTCGATCCTAAAAATGGTATTCGCTAATGCACTTTAAACGACACTAGCGCTGCGGCGACGAATGCGGCGTGAGCTGAAACTACACTGCGTCGAGAGTTACGGCCTACAGTTCGACGACGAGCTATTCTATGTTAGTAAATACCGTTTTTCGCAGCGCTGCGCTCTACGTCGAAGTGAAGGCTGTCTCGTCGTCGAGCTCGTTGACGAACGCAGCGTCGAATGTGTGAATAAGAGAATAGCATAGCTGGCAGCTCAAATACGAATAGGTTCACAATAGTGATATCCAAGGAGCGGAATTTTCATAGCGATAATGTAACTGTCAGAGAGATTTATCAAACTATTTTATCGACTTATCGATGTTAAGGAATAATCCATTACCAACTAAAAGATTATTCTGTAACATTTGACCTCTTAGATAAATAACTTGAATTACGATATTAGAATAAATTATGACAGCGTCACACATGCTATTTCTGTCACTTAAGTTTTCATAGGTGATAGAATTTGTGAGCACTTGCGATGTCAATATAAAAGTGTTGACACCTGACATGATTTATTATAATATCGAAATGTAAGTTACTTATAAAAGAGGATAAATGCTATAGAATAATCTTTTAAGTTAGTACCTAATCACTTAATCAGCTATTCCGTAACATCAATAAGTCGATAAAATTGTTTATTCAATCCCTTTGGCAGTTAGAATTCCGTTCCTTGGTGACAAATTGCCTCAATAATTTCAACTAGGTATTCTATCTATTCAAATAAAATTACCTCAGGAGCTACTTACTGACTACTGACACATATCGCTACCCCAATAGTTGTATGTTACGTTTTTGAGGTAGATAATTTAATCTGGACTGTCAATGTGACAATGTTCCAATTTCAAGTTGATAATTTGCAACATTTTTTTAATCATCGATATATCAATTTCTTGATTTCTTCGTAACGTCATAAATTTTAGTGATACTACGTATAAAGATTTTAAATACCCTAACGCATGTACAGTACGTTTTCGTTTGTCTAATGGCTAATATAATAATAATAATAATAATAATAATAATAATCCATTTATTTTCAGGCATCGAAGGCCCATAGATACATACCTTACAAACTAACATACATATTAACATAAATTATTAATCTAAGTTATTTGGCTAAGGACATCCTATTTTTTTGTGCGTATGGGCTCCCCCTGAGGCTAATGTAACGTGTTTACGGCATTTGTGAGTATGTAAGATATATCACCGCATGCCAATCAAAGGAAAAGTATTTCGACCGAATCGGAGCTCATTGAGAAGGGTTGACGTTATACTCAATTCTTAGGTAGGTACCTGCAGTTGCTATTATTACGGTCGCGTTTTTACCATTTATTGTGCTATTTATTTTGTCATTTTACACTTCTATACGTTGATGATGATGATAATATTTTATGCAACTGTTGTTTAAGAGAGATCAAAAAAGGTGAGTGGCGTAGGTAACAATTTGGGGCGAAGCCGAAAATTGTTATTAAAGACACCACGAGCATTTTTTGACTCAGTTAAACAATGTTGCATACCTACAATACTTTTTCTACGGCTACACACTTATTTTAAAATAAAATTGTGAATTTGGAAAATATTCTTAGGGCTGATTTTTCAATCCCCAAATAAACCTATCCGTTAGTTAAAATTATCACCATCCTTTTCTAAAATCATTAGTCAAAAAAGGACAGGGCTAACATTTATTTGACAGGTACTGTTAACTGGGGATTGAAAAATCAGTCCTTAGTCAAACACAATTTTATTAACAATCAAGATCAGGCGGGATACGTCAAAATTAAAAAAGAAAGCTGCTCTACAGTTTACTATTCATCAAGGCAGTATGGCTTAGTGCTTTCGCCTGTCCACAAGGACAAAAAAAATATAAAAACTATTAATCATATTTAAAATTAGGTAGGCAACCATGTATTTCATTACGTTTTGTATACACGAAGTGTCTTAAAATCCAAAAACGCAGTGCGTGTATTATGCCCAAATGCGTTTATACGTATAGGTAATAGACAATGTCGACTTCTCTTGACATCCATAAGTCAGGGGTTTTAAGGTATGTTCATGACCCTCTGTCAATGACAAGTAAAAGTACGGGAGTAGAAAAAATCCAAAAACGCACTGCGTGTATACCCGGATGCGTTTATAGGGAATATACAATATAGATTTGTCTTGACATCTATAAGGTAGGGGCTTAAAGGTGTGTTCACGACCCTGTAAATGACAAGTAAAAGTACGGGAGTAGAAAAACAATTAATAGATGGCACCATCTTAAGCCTATATGCTAGTAAAATGAACGTTACCATTTCATCATTTGTTTATTTGCTTTTATCACCCAGTATAAAAGTTAAATTAAATATATTTAAATACAATTTTTATATCTAGAAACAATCACGATTAAATGTTCACCACTTTAAAACGAATATTTGTAATAATCGACTTAGTAATTTGGCATGTTTAGGATCAAACATATAATGTTTTTAGTGAAATGGTTCATCTACACCTTTGGTGAACATGGCGAAACTATATGGGTCCAATTTTTGTCATTTTGGCTACGGAACCCTAAAAGAAGTTGAAACGAGAATCAAAAGCACAGAATAAGTAATAGTACCTACTACCACAGAATATGTAAAGTACAGAAGCTTCACTGCTTTGTTTACAAATCGACGTAATTTGAGTGCAACAAATAATAAAAATGTGATAATTTATTTTGAAGATCGATAGAGCATTGAATACTGTTGCCGCGGTGTTTTTTTTTTATTCGTAGTAGTGATAACCCTGACGCCCATTTGCTACAGATTTACCGGTTCGATTACGGGGTATGGTCATTAGCAAATAAAGTATTTACTTACATTACTTAGGCAAAATTAATCAAGGCGGTCAATCATTTAGTGAATAGACTTCCCAGTTCGTATTTAGTGCAAATATATCGGCAGGCGTCGAAGTTAATCAAAGGGGAGTTACAAAGGAAGCCCGCAGTGGAGTTATTAGTACAGATCACGAGCCTTGGAGCTGATTGGACAGCGTTCAATGCGATTTTGCCTGACATATTGTATGTGTAGAATACCTAGTTAGTGGTAGATGTGTCATCTGCACGGATTGAATTTCGTAGTCAGCAAAATTGTATACATATTTATTGTATGTCTGAAGTAATGATACGGTAACTGTGCTACTTTATAAAATGTGTCGGCACAAAATATATACCTATCTAAAACAAATTGATTCATTTTCTTATCAAAGACCTTATAGGACTTATAGCTGCCTTCATATTCAAATGTATAATAGGAGTTTAAATATTTCGTCGAGGTTATGAATACATTTGAAACATCAGTTTAAAGTCAGTACCTAAATTAAAACTACAAGGTTTAAACGTCGATGGACTATAACAAAATCAAGGCTATTTCTTCAGGTATTGTTTTATTTCATCGTTTTTATGTCCACCAGTGGTCTCCAACAGTTAATCAGCTTTGTGATTATGATACGAGTAATGAAGGTGACATCAGATATAATACAACGCGAACGAACTGTAGGCGGTACCTACTTAAAACGCGTCCTTACCGAAATATACTCTGTTATTGTTTGATATATATAATTATATTACTAGTAAACAGACATAACACTACATAATAACTGAAAGTGCTGGTATTCCACGCTAAATTTTACTCGTTGATATTGAATTTCGTTGGACACATCAAAGAAACAAACATGGCTACACAATATGTCCAGACCAGTTTTTTTACAAACGCTCCCGTGTATTCAAACGATGCAGTAATCAAATAGAAATTCGTTCCCAATGCCGACGGCTATGAATTCGGTATTGCTACCAATGACATCCATTGTTCTGTTCGGAAGCCCTTTCAGTATTGGTCCACGAAACAGCTTACGTACTTGTGTTTTTGGTACGGTCGGCTCTAATAATATGTATACAATTTTGATCCTTATGCCTTTGACATACGTTCTCAAATGTATACATATTATTAGACGTGACTGTACACTTGTACAGTGCCCTTACCATTGCTGTATGTTCAATTGAGTAAAGGTGAAAAATACTACTAAGTAGCAACACTCACTATCAACTCACAAAGGTGGGGGTAAGAGGTTTGAGGGAAAATAATAAAAAATCATTGTTTTATTACTTTATGAAACAATTGTTACTCACAAAAGTCACAATACGTGATCGAACTCAAAAATAGCTAGGCGTCAATAATAATAATACCCCAATTTGTTTCAACACAAATTCACCGATCAAAATCGAACAACATACATAGTTATTTTGCATTCATCGCTCATAGATTTTTAATTAAAGTTGAACAGTTTTGTACTTTATTATTTAAAATATTCGTACCTATGCTTTTGAGTTCTTGCTTCAAAATACCCTATGACGGGTGATCAAATATAACTAGGTACGGATTTCTTCCTGTTTAATATTTTTAAGGGATTTATAATATAGATGCTTATGAAAACGACAACTCGATCAAGCTACATCTACATTTTCAAAATATTTTATTCGATTTGTGGCAGTATCGTTGGGTATTCAATTATGTAAGTAATGATCCGATTTCATTTAGAAACCAGAAGCTAACACGAGCGCTCAGGCTCCATCTATGTTTCGTTGTTAGTAAGATTTGTTTTTAAGTGTTTTCAAATAAGAAATATTTAATACGTTTTATAGAAAAATAAAATCAGTATGTCTGAAGGCCCCATTCCGTAGTTTGCAGATGTGACTGTCTGTTACCATGTGCAATGGAACGTAAACATGTAGTTAATCAGAAAGTGACCAACCCTAACGGGAGATAGAACTGCTAATATTTATTTGGTTTTTAATTGTGTATTTTTATCTTTGTTGACATTGTTATAATTCTATTGTTTATTATTTGTGTTGACGATAATGATAACAATTCGTATAATTTTGACATGTATGCAAATTTATTATGTAATCTTGTATCATGAAATAAAATAATCTAATCTAATAGGGTTGTAATGATGGTATCATGTAAACAATTGACTGTATAGTTATTGTTTAAATAATAAGAAATGAAATGAAATGTTTGTTGAGACAAGGAAAAAATCATAACATTAGCACGCTATACAGTGGTTCCCAAACTAGGTCGAGCTTAGGTCTAGGTATAAAGTCTAATTTCAAGAATATTCGAATTAGCGCTTGCAAATAGAAATGTAGGTAACGTAAGGTGGGGTCAGAAGAAACGGTTTTTTTAATGGGGTTATACAAAAAGTCATCCTTCTGGCACAGCGTCTGCTGGTAGCATTTTGTCTTACCCCATTAAAAAACCGTTTCATCTAACCCCACCTTACCTTAATTAAATTTAAACAATCGTGGGACATAACACCTTTAATCGATACCTGTATAATGAATCGATTAAACTCACGTGTAGACAATTTTTATGACATGAATTTTTATCCCGCTACTATACATTGAGCATGGTAAACGAGAAACCTTCAGTTTCGACATGTCCAGTCGAAGACAAAATAAGGGGTATACAAAAACGTACAAAAATATGTCCCAGTGCACTCTAATTCTGTGTAATAAGAACGTCGTAACATATTTATGAACGGATTCTTTCGATACTTATTTTTACACTTGACTGTCCGTCTATCCGTCCACAGCGAAGCTCAGTGACCGTTAGTACTAGAAAATAGTGAAAAATACGTTTTAGGATAACTACGGAACCCAACACTAAGCATGGTTCAACATGCTGTTGGCCATTGTTTCATAACTGGACCAGAAGGTCCTATTTCCTAACAAAATTAATCATATTATAGGTACCCATTTTATTTGTGTAGAATCATCTAAAAAACTGAAAATAATATTAACGTGAACAAAACACTCTTCAAAACAAGAGGAAAATACTCAGTTATCGTTTTGAACTTAAATTTGCATATTATCGATTCAGTTAAAATTGCTTTTTACACGGCGGGCATATTTTTTTGTCACTTTGTTTAACTACCTGTAAAAATGTGAACACGGCATTTACCGCTACACATGTAATTAAGCATTGCAAATCCATTTTCCATTTTATTATTAATGTTTACGCTACTCGTTTTCTGCTAAATTACTTTTTGTTTATATAATCTGCGGCCAACAAATATTGAAACAGACTAGTTAGCTTAAAAAGGGATGGTGTAAAATAGTATACAGCCAAAGATGTCCACAGCTGAACATAGGCCTCCTGCAAAGATTGCCACAATGACTGGTCCCCAGGACCAGGTCATCAGTCCACCTTGTGGGGATCTACCCACGCTGCGCCACGGTCGCCACTCAAGAACCTTTCCGCCCCACAGGCCATCGGTTCTATGTGCAATGTGCCCCGCCCACTAAAACTTCTGCTTCAGAGATTCGGATAGCTATACCGACTACTTTAGTTCTGCTGCGGATGGCTTCATTTCCAACACGATCTCGCAAATCGCAAAGTGACTTATAGGTATATACTAGTTTAGAAACAAACCTAAACTCTTAATTATAGTCTACAGAAAGATAGCAAAAAATACTCCAAAAGGTTTGGCGCAAACTGCATCTAGATCTAAAATAAATCCTATCCAGGCATTACTAACGATAGTAACGATAAACAGACCAAAACATTAGTGAACACGCTTAGATACAAATTACGTAAAATAGTAGGACCACAGGTTAGCCACAGTTAACCAAATACCGTTGGTGAACCACCATTAAACACATATATAGTTAGTTGGTTAACTTCGTTAACAACTGACGTGCTTTATGTAGCTGTGGCTATGTAGCCACATGTGGCTTTATTTGATGGTATGTGCCATCACTCTTATTTTACATGGCAATAGAGTCTGTCGCAAAAATCAAAGCATGTGAGCGAATTTAAAGCGATTTTTGGATTGACTACAGAAACGCTTTTAACGTTACAGGATCCCGAATTTGCAAATAAGTACATGGTAAATTATAAATCTTACATGTAATATACTCTTCAAAATAACAAAATCAGCCAAGTGCGAGTCGGATTCGCGCGCGAAGGGTTCTGTACCATTATCAAGTTATCATAACAAAAAATACAGCTAAATCAACCTATCTCAAAAATATAAGAGATAATTTAATTAAACCAAAAATCTTTGAAATCACTTTTAGTAATATGGATAACATAATTTGCTTTTTAGAATTTCATTCCACGTAGTATAGGAAATAGAGGCACAGACACACTTTTTTAGACTTTGAGGGCTGATATCTCGAAAACGGTTAGATAAAAATGAGTTTTAGAAACCTTGATATAATTTTCAAAGACCTTTCTGTTGATAGCCTACACGCTTATGTACAGTCGCCATCAGATATATGGTAGCGGTCGAGGTCCCCAAATAAATCGGAGCAACGTAGAATTTCAATAAATTCGTTACGTGAGAAAAGGGCAATGATTTGGGAGCGTATAATTCGTCATAAATTTAGGGGCAGTCACTTTTCAATAAATTCGTAACGTACAAGTAGGTAAAGATATCGGAACGAACATGACTCAAAGATATCGAAGCAGCCAGGATGATCATAAAGATCGGAACATTTATAGGAAATACACCTTAAGTCTGCGTCACATAGTTTATTTTAATTTGTTACTATGTTGTCACTACTACTACTTTAAGTTGTCAATGTCAAAGAGATGATTTTGACGGCACTGAGTTTCCTAGATAAAAGAGAAGATTTCAAGCATCATTATCGAAAAATGCATAAATTCAATTTTGATTTTTTATTGATGTAATTATATTAATATGGGATAAGTAAATAAAATCGTAAAGCTAGGAAATGATTTATTTGAACGAAACTAAAAAAGTATAAAGGGTGAACAGAATACCTAAAAGTCATTTGCGGATCCTATTTTACCACGGTGACAAGTCCGAGAATTGTAAATTGCCTGTTTCTCCCATTACAGGCGTCCACGGGCTACGGTTACCACTTATCATCAGATGGGCCGTGTGGTCGTTTGTGTTTCAAATATATTGCAAGAACTTTTAGCAATCAGCACTAAATACCGTCTTTTAAGCGAAGCAAAATTATATATTGTCACAAAAATACGACAATTGTAGCGAAATTCCAACATAGATCGAACCTCATATCAAGAATTTACGAAAATCGTTCTAAACCTTGTGACAATTGTAACAACTTTCCGAAAGTAAACTAGTAAATTACGATACAAGTGCGAAAAAAATTAAGTGGAGTGGAACGAGAGGAGATAAATTAAAGCACGACCGAAGGGAGTGCTTTAAATCTACACGAGTTACGAATTTCTTTTTGGTCACGTGTATTATTAGTGATAATTGTATGTTGGTGGCAAACAAGCACACGGATCGTCCGATAGTAAGCGGTAGACGTAGCCTGCGGAGGCTTGACATCAGTAACAGTGATATTATAGATATATGATATATATATAATGTGTATACTAAAATACAGGGTGGCTCATTAAAATCAGTCAGTATGGGAATGTCTGAAACTATCGGATATACGAAAATATGTTCTTAGGAACCATGTCATCGATTTTAATAAACAGAAAAACTGCATTAATATATTTGAAAAAAAAAAACTACCCAGAAGGGGAATCGAATCCCGAAAAAATAAACTTATATGCACTATTTCTATTCGGATACCCATTGTGTAGATCTTAAGCAGTAAATAGTAGTATTTGTTTTTAGGAACCATATCCCCTAAGAAGCATAGTGTTTAAAATTAATAAAATACATTGTTTTCACATATTCAACACGTTTTTTTCTAATGTATTAATGCAGTTTTTTATCAAAATCGATGATATATAATTAATTATGGTCCCTAAAAACAAATACTACTTAGTATGTATTATAGTTTCAGAATTTCTCTTTCAAAAAAATAAGTTTTAAGACAAAATATTATTAAATGACGTACTGACATTTCTATTACTCCCTAGGGAATTTCACTTTTCTATTACTCCCGCTATGCATGCAAGCAATAACGCACTTAGACAGCAAGTGTAATAAAAAGGTGACATTAACCGGCCCCCAAGATCGCCTGATTTGACAGCTCCTGATTTTTTTTCTGTGGGGTTATTTAAAAGGATTTGTCTTTTCTAATTGGCCAACGAACCTTTAGCAATTAAAACAAAATACTCGAACCATGATCACTGAAATAACGCCGGAAATGTGTGAAAAAGTGATGAAAAATGCGATGAAAAGGATTGGCATCTGCGATGCTACTGGAAGTTGATATTTGTCTGATTATTTTCCATGTGTAATTGCCGACCCAAAATAATTTTATTTAACCAGTAATACTTTATATTTTTTGTGTTATGTATGGAATAAAATTTCAAAAATAAAGTGTATATATCTTATTTGGCCACCCTGTATGACTATGAATATATTCTAGATTGACTTATACACTGTTGTGTCAACAGTACTTTCAAATCCCGTTGTAATCGCTGTTTAATAATACCTACTTCAATATAGTTAAATTATTACTCGAACTATTTATTGCGCCACCGCCGAGTACCCGACATCTTCTCACGAAATTTAGGTTTGCTCCTTGTTCTACCTTTGGCAATTTTGGTAATACGTCAAAACAGCGGTTATCTAGATAACTCATTTTAATGATTTAGGCATAATATCTGTCCAATTTGCGAAAGAGACAGAAATATATTTGTCTCGATGACAAATGTCTACTCTTTTCGAAGAACGTCACAACAAACCACTCTGTTCTAAATTCAAATTATTGACAACCTATTCAAGACTTGTGGCTGACCATAAAGAATTTAAAGCGATGTGTATATGACACTAAGGTATATTTTCCATAAATGTTGAGATATTTACGACCACCCTGACTGCTCAGATATTTCTGATTATATCTGTGTTCCGATATTTTTGCCTAATTATACGTTACGAATTAATTGAAAAGTGGTTGCTCCTAAATTTGTGACGAATTACATGCCTCTAATTATTGTCCTTTTCTCACGTAACGAATTTATTGAAATTTTACGTTGCTCCGATTTATTTGGGGACCTCGACCGCTACTATATATCTGATGGCGACTGTACATCGAAAAACAAATCTACCCCTTATGGATGGCTCAAGCCCCAATTATAATTTTTTTTAATTTAGTTTCAGAATTGGGTGAACATCTGAGCGTTTCAACCGCCTAATTTTGGTGGCATCATTTTTGACGAAATTTCTATTCGTTACCATGTGCTACTTTGTCATTTGAAGGAGGCACGGTACCTTATACAAATGCCGAAGTGTAAAATTGAAACGTTTAGAAACTTCGGCAAAAATGATGCCACCAAAATTAGGCGGTTGAATTGCTCAGATATTCACCCAATTATGTATCGAAGGATCATGCAAAGTGGAGGAAATGTAGAAGGAAAGCGGACCCTGGCAAAGGTGAGGATAATGCTAAGTAGAAGAAGAAGAACAATTTATGTATCAGAATATCTTTAAAACAATTTAACCCCTCATACAAAGTGAGTGATTAGTTAAGAGTTCAATAGTATGGAAAAATATTTTTCTATGTACGCTTTCGATGTTCATTCCATACTGAAAGTTCATCCTAATGTTTGGTAGATTCGGTCGGTAGCGGAAAAGATCGTCGTTTTGCTCCACCCTGTATACATAGAAATTACGCAAACATAACAAAGGTTTCTTCACGAAGCTAAGAAGAAGCAAGGTAGGGACATTGGTTAGAGTTAATTTTCGGAAAATATACTTACGAGCATTTCTCAAAAAGCACATGCCGTGGCATATAGCCTTTTAATCTCTTTTTTGTCCATCTTTTATGTTTAACTAGCGACCCGCCCGGCTTCGCACGGGTACGAGTTATACCTACATAAAAACCTTCCTCTTGAATTTACTCTACCTATTAAAAAAAATCTCATCTAAATCCGTTGCGTAGTTTTAAAGATTTAAGTTACAAAGGGACATAGGGACAGAAAAAGTGACTTTAATTTATACTATGTATGTAGTGATGAAGAATTTGGAAACAATAAAATGTGACTAATTGTTTGATTAATTTGCTAAAACTCTTCATCTGACTTATCAGTCCGATCTCAATGGAAAATTCCCTCTCGACGTTGAAGATTCAGCTCTTAATAGGATAAGGGCTTTCAGTAAAGCCTATTTTGTGCTGATAAAAATTAAGGTTGTAGCGTAGGGGAGTTGAGACGTACTATTTGAGACAAACACGTGATCGGAAACTTATATTATTTAATTTGGCAGTGTTAAAATTGACTCGAATACTATAGGTATCTACTCCTCCTCCTCGCGTCGGTTTCCTCATTACTGAGGGTCGTGATTTCCCTGGATGGAAACCAGTTTTTCTCTGGTTAGTCTCCTCCATCTGTCTCTATCTTTGGCTTCATGGAGGGCATCATGGAGCTTGGAATTTAAAGTTGAACGGACTTGGTCAGACCACCTGATAGGGCTACGACCTCTCGGCCTTCTTCCATCGACTTTCCCAAGAACCATCAGTTGCTCGAGGTTATGTCCAGATTTGCGGGCAATGTGGCCAAAGAATTCCAGGATCCTTCGCAGGCAGGTGGTGGAAAGTCTTTCCTTTATACCCAGTTCTTTGAGAATAGATTTATTTGTTCGAAATGCAGTCCATGGAATTTGAAGCAGCTTGCGCCAGCACCACATTTCGAAGGCGTCAATGCGATTACGGTCTGCCTTCCTTAATGTCCAAGTTTCTGCACCGTAACCGAAGATTGAAAACACTAGAGAGAAGACCAGTCTCTTCTTCGTCTTTCGAGATATGTTACGGTCTTTCCATATTCTCTCTAGCTGCGCCATTGCATTTTTGGCCATGCCTATACGTCTCCTGATTTCCTCCTCACAGGACCCGGTGTTGCTGATAAAAGTGCCGAGGTAGAGAAAATCGTCCACTCGCTCTAGGGATAGAGCACCTGAAATTTTGAGTGAGTTGCTGCGGTCCACCACCATGATTTTAGTTTTGGAGTGGTTGATTTTGAGGCCTAATTCTAAGCTAATCCGCTCCATTCTAGTGAGGAGAGACACCATTTCAGCTTCGTTAGCAGCTATGAGTGTTGTATCGTCTGCATAGCGTAGGTTCGTAATTTTGGTGCCACCTACGGTGACTCCACCCTCCCAATTTTCAAAAGTTCGCCTGATGATGTACTCCCCATAAACATTGAAAAGTATGGGAGACAGAATACAGCCCTGCCTTACTCCTTTCCCAAACTTGAAGGGCTCAGAAGTCGTCCTTTCAACCTTCACAACGCCCTGGTTGTTTTGATAGAGCGATTGGATCAGCAAGATCAGGTGCTTAGGGACTCCAAGCTCTTCCAGAACCTTCCACAGGGCCGACCAGATGACACAGTCAAATGCTTTGCTGTAATCGATGAAGCACAGGATGATGGGAGAATTAAATTCATAGGACTTCTCGATCAGATGACGGATGTTCAGAATTTGTTCGCGAGTCCCCTTGCCTTTGACAAAACCAGCCTGCTCCTGTGAAATCTGCCAGTCCAAGAAGTAGCGAATTCTATTGTTGATTATGTGGAGTAGAATTTTACTGGCGTGCGAGATGAGTGCTAAGGATCTATAATTGTCACACTTAGACGTAGATCCTTTTTTATGCAGTGGAAGGATGACTGATTTTGCCCAGTCGTCGGGCCATTTTCCTGTACGCCAGATATTGTTACATATCGCATGCATCACGCTTGCTCCTGGCATCCCCATTGCCTTGATTATCTCGGCTGTTAGTTGGTCAGGCCCGGGCGCTTTCCGGTCTTTAAGAGCATTAATCGCAGATGTGACCTCCGACAGTAGTAAAGGAGGTTCGAGCTCTACAGAGTTCCATGCTGTTGAATCTTCCAACGTGGAGTGACTGAGAGGATCTCTGTAAAGGTTCTCACAATATTTGCGCCATCGACCTGCTATAGCGTCTAGATCTTGAAGCCGGGTTCCATTATCATCCTCAATTACCCAAGTTTTGGGTTTGAACTGCTTCGAAAGTAGTTTGACCTTTTTGTACAGGTCCGAGCTTTGTACCTTCAAAGAATGATCTTCGATTTCCTGGCAGATGTTCTCTATAAACACGTTTTTATCAAGACGGCATGACCGTTGTATTGTTCTGCTTAGCTCCGAGTATCTATCACGATCCTCCTGGTTAACCAAACCTGCTGATTTCAGTTCTTTCCTTTTTTGGATGTCCGTCCAAGTTTCAGTAGAGAGCCACGACTGTCTACGCAAGATTGGCGCGCGTTGGCCGATAATCATGTCCATCGTCTTCCATGTCAGATCTTTAAGGTGCTCCCACTGTTCGTTTGGACTTGCGTTAGCAGGCGGGGGATTTTGAGTAATGGCCTCGTTCAAACCTTCACGGAACGCAGGCTTTTCTTGCGGACCCAGAGTGCGCGGTCGTACAGTGGGTCTTTTCTTCAGAGACTTCAGCCGGAGAGCAAACCTTGCCACAAGAAGACAGTGATCGGAACCACAATCCGCCCCAGGAAACGTTTTCACATTGCAAATCGAACTTCTCCAACGAGTATTTATCATAATGTAATCGATTTGGTTGCGATACCGGTCACCCGGGGATTTCCATGTATATAGGCGTCTTGGATGGTGCTGAAAGCAGGTGTTCAATATGGTCATGTTTCTACCTATGCAGTACTCCAGTAGCCTTTCACCTCTTTCGTTCCTATCACCCAATCCAAATTTTCCGACTGTCGCTCGTATGTGATCATCCTGAAGTGTGTTACCCACTTTCGCGTTCCAGTCTCCAATCATAAGAGTTATCTCGCGATTGGGAATTTTAGATACCGTAGCTTCCAAGATGGTATAAAAATCGTCGATCGTCTCCTCCTTAGCAGCTGAAGTTGGCGCATACACAACAACAATGTTGAGGGTGCAGGGATGGGAGTTTAACCTGAGGGTAATAATCCTGTCACTGACTGGATTGTAGCCCAGCACATGGTCGTTAATGTGGTGCGGCACCCATACCGCAACCCCGTTAGTACTGGAGTCTGCGGCACCCGAGAAGTATAAGGTGTTTCCGTTGTCAATTCTCTGATGCCCTTGCCCTCTCAAATGTGTTTCGGTTATTCCCAATAAGTCCAATTTGTGTACTTCCGCTTCCTTTTCCACGATTTCAAGTTTCCCCGGCGCCAGTAACCCACGAACATTCCAGGTTCCGATTCGCCGTTGGTCGCGGATTGAGAAAGTCGTTTTTGTACCACCGGTAGCATGTCTGCGAGCTGCAACCCGGCGGGCCGTCACAGTAGCAGCTTCGGTAGCCAATTTCACACCATCCAGCCCGGCAACCGAATGGCGCCGATTGTTAGTCGGGTCGTCCAACGATATAGCTCTCTTGTTCGTACTTTGCATAAGGGAAATTTTCTTGGGTTAATACACGTGGTGGGTACCCAGGTCCTTCCACGGCAATCTTTTAGAGGTAATTTAACACCTCACGGCTTTTGCAAACCGAAAAGACGGGCTAATTAACCGCCGCCCGTGACTCGGCGTTGAACGTTTTACAGCTGAGTAGTTCGATTCCAGGCAAACCCTCCTCCTTTCTCATCCGGGCTTGGGACCGGCATCGGCGGAGTTAGGTATCTACTAATGTATCGAAATAAGCTCGGGAATCCGATAACTTAGATCGTACACTAAGGGGAGTGAAGACACATATCGAAAATCATCAAGCCTACTTATGGGTTCTCCGGCGAACTATCGTTGGCGCGATCTATTTCGACGCCAGCGCCATCTAGCGGGATACTGGGGTACTGACGGTTTTAGTGCTGTTACTCGTCGAGTGGCGCTAGTAGTAGCCGTCATGCCGACTTCGTGGTATCTTGTTTACAAGGTACGTTTATAAACTTCGGTTCATGGAAGAAGCGACTTATTCAATAATTATTCGATATATATTTGATTACAAATTACGAACACTGAAAAATGTGCAGAGTCTTTTATCCAGTAGTAAGACAAAACGTAATATTGATAGTAGTAACTATGCCACGGACATGAGTATCTGTATCTCGGTATCATTGCCCGTTCAGAGAGAAACAAGGAACCTATACCTCCAGGGGTAAGCGTGTAAAATTGAAAGTGACGAGTTGATACAGTGGATGCACAAGTCTGTAAGTGGATGTTAAGCCACTGAACAGAAAGCGGTACCCACCACACCAGTGGCCTATTTCACCATAATTAGAAGTGTGACAATTGTAAAATATCACTGTTACTGACGTCACAGGCTTCCGTAGGCTACGGCTACCGCTTACCATCGGACGGTCCATGTGCTTGTTTGCCACCAACATAACGTTATTACTAATAACGTTATTAAATGGTTAATAAACTACTTTTTATTTTCGGAAACCCGTGACAATGTGACAATTGTCGCAAGGTTAAATTTAATACAATTTTATTCTCATTCGATCTTGACAAGTCTGAGGTTCGGCATAATATGTCGGAATTTCGCTACAATTGTCTTGTTTTTGTGACAATTGTAATTTTGCTTCGCAAAACAGTAGTTAACCCTGTTGATTTATTAAAGTTCTTGCACTACATTTTATGATAGTGGCAAACAAACGCACGGCCCTTCCGATGGTAAACGTTAACTGTAGCCTATAGACGCCTCAGATTGGAGAAACAGTAAATTTACAATTGTAGCACTGGTCAATGTGGTGAAATTGGGGCCAGAGGGGCTACCATGATCTCTTAAATGCTATTCAGTTTAGGTTCAGCCTGTCAGTTTTTGACAGTTACTCTATGGAACTAACACATCGCAATCAGATTAGGTCCTATACTGAATCTTATTAATAGGTCGTATTAGCCCCCCACTTTTGCTCCTGGCTGTGTCTTGAGATGACATTTGATTATCGGAGGCCAACTAGTCGCCAGCAAATCAACGCCTGTCTCTATAATATTTTTGAAATGCAGAGTTTATTGTTTTTAAAAATAAAGGATACTTACACAAAATGTGCTATTTACAAAATTTAAGGCATTTGCCATCCATGTGGAATCCGATTTTTACACCCTGTGTAGGTCTGGGCAGTCCTCACACTCTTAAATTGTATAAAAATAGTTGGTATTTAAAGCAAATAAAAGAAAAACCATGCTTTTTTTTCATTTTCTGTGAAGTTTTGTTCAGAAAAACGGCATCACTAATGGCCATACAAAAGATAACCTTAACAATAATAATAAATACACATGACAATATATTTATTATTGCTGTTTAGATTCTCCGAAAAAAAATCGATTTACAGTCCGAGGAATCCGTGTTCAGTTTCATATAGATAACTACATTTTCAACTGTGTTTGATTTTGTAGGGATATATAGTAGGGATACACTAACAAGGAATGCCGGCATGACTGAATTGCATCCTAGTGCAAGCCGCCAGGCTCGGCCTGGGCAGTTGTTGCCCGTCTCTCGACTTGTCCGGTTTAGTCCTCAAACGTGTTTATATATACTTGGGATACATATTTATACTTGGAATATTGCTAATATTAGCTTACTGATATACACTCGCGATCGGGTATAAAATTTTATAGAAATTACTGTGAACACGCTGATTTCAAATGGATTTTTAAAATGTTTACAGGATATTTGAAGTTAATATCCAATTGTATTGGATTTTTCTTTTTTTCCATAAAATTTGAAAACACGTAATTTTATCGTCAGATAACTTCGTGGGTATAAAAATAGCAAGCCGTGCTTGAAAGGTTCATTTTTCCGTACATTTTTAGCGATTTTTTAAACGCTGTAAAATTTTGCCTGCACAAGTCAACGAACTTTTTATTATTTTTTCGATTGTATTATTAATTCAGGAAAATTACAATATAATCTGACGTTATAAAGGATTTTACCTATCCTCTACATATTTAAAAACTCTCTTCGAAATCAGTCCGTTTACAGAATCTTTAATGAAAAATTACGCCTGACCCATATTATTTTGCCCGCGAGTGTAGATGCCGTATTACTCCAAAGAGTACATTTGTTGTCAGACTTTTGAAAATCTTAATTTGTGCTACTCAGTGATTTTACGTAAATACGAGATACTTGAAGAACACTAGTGATTACATACATACATACAAACGGTACCTAATGCATTGAATCCGATAAATCAATGATAACAGAAAATAATGCTACCATTTCTATTCAAGGTAACTACCTCAAATTATTTACCCAATTTTGTTTATCAGCTATGAAAGTTGGCATTATATTACCATCGCATTTTCTATAGAAAAATCAAGAGTATCATTGGAAAAGCTAGCTACCTTTTAACTCGAAATTTTCCTATAAAAAAAAATTATTTAATGTTACATAATTTTCTTATCACTACCACAAATAACGCAAACTTTTTTTAAATTGACGATTAAGTCAATTTTGTAATTTTCCTTTGATTGTATAAAAACTTTCAGATGTAGGCAGTGGCTAATTTTCTCAGTTAAATTAATTTTTTTCGGCATAAATAAAAAAATGGTAGGAAACTTGTTTTTCAGTACAGTTGGTGTTTTCTTTTACGTATTACTTAGTGCGAGGAGTATTTTTTTTGTATGGCCGAAACTTCGGAAAGCCATCTATACTGAAAAACGTCGTACGATACACATGCGAAAAGGAAATTCGTAGCTTGTGTCGATTTAAAAGACTTCCTTCGGTCGTATTTTAATTTATCGCCACTCGTTACGAACATATTTTTTTGCACTTGTATCGTAATGTTATCAACTTATTTTTACTAATTTTAAATAATGTACAGATGTAAAGCAAAATCCTTTCCCTTCGGCTTTTTACGGAAACGCCCGAGTTATTTAATCTCCCTGCCTCAATTAGCTTCAATGCAATATAATAATATGCTGAAGTTCATTGTGACAGCAATATGAATTCGGATGTTTCCGTGAAAAGAGAAAGGATTTTGCACAACATCTGTAACATTCTTTAATTCATCCAGATTACTCGTATAAATTACTCGTAACTTGTAACTCATATATCATTGCCAATTTTTATGAAACTTTGTTGATCTCCAGTTTTAAGGTCAGCAACTAGATACCTACTTTTTCGTAGTTGGTATCGAAGCCAGATTAATACAATTATTGCCTTTATATTCTAAATTAATGGATTCACCTAGTTAAAAATACGAAATTTAAACTGTGTGTGTTACTCAAAAATATGACTATATATACTCGCTTCAAAATGTCGTGCCGCATGCCATAGTTTTATTTACAAAACAACGATTCGAGAATAGTTTATATTCATTATCTAAAAACATGCTACAAATTAATAACACAGATTGGAGGCAAATTCTGCCTTTAGTTGACACTCTAGCATACACTTTAGGCGAAAACAGGGTTGCATATACTTCGCCTTCTTAGCATATAATGTAGAGTCCGCTTGTAAACACTCTTTATCCAAACTTAAAACATACGTTATGATTAAAATTAGATAAATGGGTCAAAATTATTTTCGCTGTCTTATTTTATGTCCCTAAAAACGTGACGCAGTTGTGATTCTTGTATGAGATGATGTTTTGTTTTCAAATTCTGATATACGGGTTAAAATCTAGTGTGAAACAAAAATACAAGTGCGCCGGATTTTTTTTTATATACTGAATCAAAACGGCAAGTAAAAGTGTGACACAGTGGTATGAAACAAGACATCGAAAAGAATTTTCACCCTAATTTATATATTTTTTTTTTCATATAATGAATTAATATTTTGAAACTCAAGGCCAAAACTTTTTACATACAAAAAAATATTCTGACCCAATATTTAACTCACTTCACTTCACTTCATCAGCCTATCTCAGTCCACTGCTGGACGTAGGCCTCTCCTATTAACTATACTATGCGTATAGATAGACGCATTAGGAGGTAAATACCCATAATCGCCACGCTGGGCAAACGGATTGGCGATCGCAGTAATGTGTCCACTATGATGACGCTGCTGCCCATCATCAATCTTGTATCAAAGGATGGTCGGTGACACTTTAATCCCTTAGTCGGCTTTTACGACACCCGCGGGAAGAGTAGGGGTGGTGACAAATGTATTCTTACTGCCGTCACCACACAGCCCATTACATATTTAACTCATTTACAAGAAACATACTATAGAAATTACATGCCCTAGCCAGAGCGATGTGGTTACAACTATTTATCATATAAATTACATAACTAATTAGATCGTAATGCTATGAATCATAAGTGATTTTATTATCATACATAATGCGTTTCTACTACGCATCATAGTAACTAAAACTACTAATGAATTTTTAAGTTCCGTCACATCCACAACTGACTATGACTATTTTGAATGTAATATATTATTTAGCATCTTATGAAATTGAATTCATCGATATAGGTTAGGTTAAGTAGATTAGTTAGATTTAATCTATGTACATAAATTGTAGTTTTGAAAATAAATATATATAAAATTTAATTTCATTTAAAAAAAAAATACACAATTATAACAAACAACATCACAAAATATTATAATACTAATCTAAACTTAACTAAAGAACCTAAAAACTAAACGAATTAAAGCACCAATCAATTAAAAAAAAAATCATCGATAACCATTGTTTCCTTCGATAGATTTTGGAATATATTTCGGTGAATTTGTTATACACGTCCGTGTCACGAATGTCGATTCAAACAGATATATTTATAATGAAAATAAGATTAAGAAGCATGTTAAAATCCTTCACCACATAGATTGTTTAAAAAAACAGTTCAAATTCAAGAAATGATTATTTATACATATATATAAAACTTATATAAGTATAAATAATCATTCGCCTTTTGTACGTCAAGTTTTTCTTTTGTGCAATAAAGGTTAAATAAATAAATAAAAGCGGAAAGATGAGTAGCTGCGATATGTATGTAACCGTTATCTCTTATCCCATTGGGCAATCCTCAATTAGCGGATTGAGTCCAAGATAAATAAATAAATTAATAATAAATAAATAAATATCTTGGAACATCTTACACGAATCAACCTAATCCCACGGTAAGCTCAATTAAGGCTTGTGATTTGGGTACCAGGCGACAATATATATAATAGATAGATACAATATAGATACATATAGATACTTAAATACATACACAGCCATGACCACGGAACAAATATTTGTAATAAATACACTACAGGCCTTGTACATCTTTGCAGATGATTTAAACAGCGTCTGTTTGTAATAAATAAATACACAAATAATGACCTCGCCGGGATTCGAATTTATAATATTGTCTAGGTTATGGTAATAAATAATTCTTAAATATTAGATGTCATATACCAGAGAAAAAGTACCGAAATTCACCAAAATATACATAGTGCTTACTATTTGAAAGATACAACTCCAAAAATATTTAATGAAACCATTTGAGTCGTTCAACAAACTAAATAATTCGTAATTATTTAGCAAATTCTTCCTACGAAATACCATTTTTCAGAACATGCTTTTTCGTTTCATAAATGCCAGCAATTTCGGCGTAGAAAACATACATAAAAAAATCTGACCGGAATATCAAACCACCTATTATTTTGACTAGACTCAAAACTCTAAACTGGTAATACCTAATAGTTTATAGCGACCTCAAAAATTAAGTTCTAACGAGGTAAGTCGAAGTTTCAGGTAAAGGTAGTCAACTACCTAGTCTTCATAATCATAACAAGACTCGTAAAATCGAAAAAAAAAATTTCAGTAAACAGTAGCAGTTAAGAAATAAAATAAAATAGATGTAAATACGCTAGCAAAACTAATTACACGGTCGCGCCGGGCAATACGATAACGACGGAAGGAATCGAAAGTAATTTTATTAACTTTCTAATGATTGTCGTCAATTGCGCCCGATATAAAATTTAGTACATAGGGTTCAGTATTTACTTTTTGTAATTTTCACATAATATATTAATTTGGATCTTGGGAAGGATAATCAAGACATCTTGGACCTGCATAATTACAACCACTCCTACCATTAATTAGGGCATCAGTAACGCCTACATTTTATTGGTTTTGACTACTTTTGACCCATTTAAGTGACAGGCTAAGTTTCAAAATAAAGTGGTTACTATAAGGTTTGCTATGTGTTACCTTCGATTATGCGTAGTGCAAAGCGGGTGATTGGGGTAAGGTTGCAAAAATTTAAATTTTTAGGCTTACACACAAGCTGTGAATCGTCCATACGATTCACAGTTTATGTCTAAGCACAATATCATTATTGTAAAGAATTTGCACGTAACATTGATATTTTTTAAAGATGAATATTGAAAAATGTATTAAAAAAATACTTTTGACCGGTCTTCTACAGAGAAAATGTTAGTATTACAGTTCCATTAGTTAATCTGATGTTGGTTGATGTTGATGATCCAACGTGAAACCTCGCTGACGCTCGTTTCATAAAACACTCGATGAGTCAGTTGCATAAACTACTGTGACAAATGGAATATGTCGATGATAATACTACAACCGTTATCGTTCTCGCGAGAGATTGACCCACGTTACACGTGCGCGCGGGTTATTCGGCGCACCTTTTAATTTTCTTTTCGGATGTTGTTTTTACGTGGGTCGTATCCCTTTAAATCCGTACTTAGGTTACGAAGGCTTTCAGCTTACGGTAGAACGTAATACCAACAATGTAAATATAACGAACACTTTTATGCTTCCAGCTTCCGCTGGTCCGAGTAAATTGATTTAGAGACAAAGGTTTACTTTGAAAGACTGTAGATAGGTAAACTCATAAAGCTTAGGTACACTATCTGTTGCTTGACGCGCTAAGATTGTGATAGACTTTCCCCCTTAATCATTAAACGTTTGCTAACTTAACATGCCGTTGATAATTCTTTGTCCCTTTTGCTCTTTATGGACACATTGTTAAGTTAGCAAACATTTATGAATAAGGGGGTAAGTCTACAGATACAGTGTAACTACAACAGCCATATTTTATCGTCATTCTTTTATGTCTATCTATGTATATTGTATGTTTTCTTCTTGATTTCATTGGCACTAAATATAAGAGTAAAAAGAGCCAGTAGGTCATAAAATCATAGGGTTCTGAAACTACATACTATCAGACCAAATTTGATCATTAAAGATCGAGTATGCATGCTACTCAATTTAAAAATGTACCAGCTTTATCCTTCTGAGCATCTGCAAGTTTTATATTGTGGATTGTGGAAAGCGTAGTGTAGTAGTGTGTCTATCATGATGAAAATGCTGACCGTTATTAATTTACTATAAAGAAATGGTCAGTGACACTTTAAATAATCGCTTAGTCGACATCAATCTGACGGCACCCGCTGGAAGAGTTGGGGTGATGACGAATTTATTGATACGGCCATCACCACGACGTAAATTTATCTAGGGTAATTCCAGGTGAATGCAACAAATCGAGTGTGCTGCATGATTTTTGATTTGAATGAAAAAATTCGAATTCGTTGAAATCAACTGGAATGACCCTCACAAAATGACGCGTGCTTTTGTACACAGAAGCGCGCCCGCAGATTCAAGAACCACATCCTGTGCGACCTGCACTTCGCGGACGTGGCGCTGATGGAGTGCAGCGACTTCATGCAGCAGCTGCGCAGCTTCAAGCCCCAGTCGCTCGGATGCGCCGTCGCGCGCCGCAAGTCCTCCACCACGCTCATCTTCCCGCTGCCGCCACAGGCTTGCTCAGGTGAGACCACAGATTTAGATACCTATATATATATTTTTTTTATGTTGGCACAACAAAGTGGCTCCACTCCACCTGATCTTAAGTGAAAAGTAGAGCCCAAATCGCGGCGGCAACGAACAGGAGACAGTCAGATATTCAGTAGATGAAGTAAATAGCACCATTTGTATGGGAACCAAGCGTGCCGACTTTTTAGCTGTCACTGAGACGTCACGGTCAGTGCAGCGACTTCATGCAGCAGCTGCGCAGCTTCAAGCCCCAGTCGCTCGGATGCGCCGTCGCGCGCCGCAAGTCCTCCACCACGCTCATCTTCCCGCTGCCGCCACAGGCTTGCTCAGGTGAAACCACAGATTTAGATTTTTTTTTTATGTTGGCACAACAAAGTGGCTCCACTCCACCGGATCGTAAATGAAAAGTAGAGCCCAAATCGCGGCGGCAACGAACATAAGACAATCAGATATTCAGTAGATGAAGTAAATAGTACCATTTGTATGGGAACCAAGCGTGCCGACTTTGTAGCTGTCACTGAGACGTCACGGTCAGCATTTAGTGATGGGAAAACCTAAACGATTCAAAGACACCAATGCCCCTCCACCCGCAACAATGCAGCCGTCTTTCTCGTACACATAGATTTAATATCTGTGGGCTCGCTATTATATTTATTGTAGAATGAACAACACTAGTCGCTAAATTTGACGGACGAATGAGAAATGGGCTGTACTACGAAGTCGAAGCGAAACGCGAGAGTATCGCTAGTCTCATATTCATCATCTCTTTAACACACATGGTCGATCAAACGCTTAAAGCAAACGCAGCAATGCAATGTAAATGCCGGTTTGTAACGTAATTCTATAGTTACTTAGCTAGATCCTTGGACGCATAAATAAAAATACGGAAAAAATTATTTAAAATGAATTCACGCACAATGTTATTTAAAAATTACTTACATGTGATGGGAAATATGTTTTTGTTTTTGTGCGCTGGAAATATTTGGGCTGGTGCAGTTAGTTATCATGTAAGGAGGCATTTTGTATTTTTTTTCTTACGTGCGGCTGCAACAGCTGACGTATGTGGACTGTCATTAGAAATGGCCATCTCAGTAGCTGCTACTGAGTTCGGACACGCGAAGTAGATAAATTTGCTTCTTCTAGTGTATATTCATTTCTGTGGGTGAGACGGAGACTCGTCTGCCTTTGCACAACTCAGTTTCACGCTCATGGACACACGAGCTACATCTCAGTTCAACTGACTGAGAACTTCGAGATTTCGGGATTTATTTTAACTATATTTTGGCCGTAGTATCCTGTTAAACTACACATGTTATGGGAGTTTATCTTTAAATATAAGTAACATTTTAAAACTCAGGAACTAAGTTTCGCCCTAGATATGTCTTATCTCATTGAATTTACAAAATTTCATAATATTGCATCGTTTGATTTTTAAATAAACACATACATTCGTATGGAGAATCGAGCTTTCTACGGACTCTTAACTAGAGTATTTATGGTCGGTTGTACATAAAATTTAACTCTCAAAGCTTACGTACTGTTTTAGGGCATTTCTCAGAGTGTAAACGGACATCTCATTCATCTGGTCACGTTTTTTTGGAAGTGGCTGAATGATTTGAGGTTGGCTTTGGTTGTCTTATAGAGAAATGGGTGCTGTATCTGACGACCGAAAATGATACTAAAAGATGTAGCCACTTCCAAAAAATCGTGACCAGATGAATGAGATGTCCATTTAAGCTCTGAGAAATACCCTTTAGTGAAAATCCTTACTTTCGCTTTCCAAAAGCTTAAGGTATCAAAGTTAAGCAATTTAATGCTTAATCTGCAGTTGAAATGTTAATTCGATCGACTTGTTAGTGACTCGCGATGTTGTGAGTAGGCCCCTAGGAATGGCGTGGCAAGCTCAAGCGGTTCCTTGTTCCAATTTTCTGGATAATTGACAAGATTAAACACGCTAACCATCGCTACACTCCTTTTAAATGTTCCTAAACTCCCTGAACAGAATAATTACGTGACATTCAAATGAAGATTTCGGTCCGAGTTGAGGAAAATTATTGCACAGTTAACGATATTATTTCGGGGAATTTCCGCTGAATATTTATGTTAGTTTATTCAACAGCTAGCTTAATTTTTACTATTCAAAGGTAGGGAAGAGGAGATTAGAGCAGGGGGGCTACCATGACGTACTAACGCGATTCAGTTTAGGTCGAGAGAAAAGGACAAGTCTATACGAGTCGTCCTCTGTCCCTTTTTTACCCGACTGCCAAAGAAGGAGGGTAATGTTTTTCTCAACCTAAACAAAATCGCATTAGTACGCCATTCCCCCCAGTTTTATATATTATTTTGTATTGTAGATATTTGTGTTTGAGCATTTCTGAAACTGTGTACATTCTATTAGGTATCGATTGTTTATTCACTATTAGCGTTTTGTAGATTGTAGATTTTTTGATTATGCAAAATAACAGAGAAACCTATTTAAAAAAAATAAAAAATAAATATCTTGGGACATCTTACATGGACATGTCTTGGGACATCTTACAATATAGCAAAGTTTTAGGGAAATAATCGTTTTATAATCCCTCGTATATTTTTATACGTTCTATTTAATAAGTATGACAGCATTGACAGCGCAGTTTTTAAACAAGAAAATATACCTCTTCATAAAATAGCCCGGACTATCGAAATCTTAAGGACTACTCTGTTGTTATGAGAATTCTTAAACGAATCTTTACAATCAATAGTACTTTTCAAGTTATCAAACTTTATATAGTAACAAAACCGGCCAAGAGCGAGTTGGACTCTCGCGCGAAGGGTTCTGTACCATTACCAAGTTATCATAAAAACAGTTAAATCAATCTATCTCATAAACTATAAGAGATAATTTAATCATTCGAATCAAAAATCGTTGAAAAAGTTTATTAATGTGCATAACATGTATTTTTTTAAGCCACGTAGTTTCAAAAATAGAAGGGGGGGGGCACAATTTTTACGACTTTGTGAGCTGATATCTTGAAAACGGTTCGCTTAAAATCATTTTCATTTTTAAAGACCTTTTTACTGATAGCCAACACGCTTATGAACATCGAAAAAAAAATGTTGCCAATTTTTTTTACAAGATATGTACAGGGTGAAACATGAGTCGTGAACTTTACGATACGTTTTTGTACCTTTATAAAAAACTACCAATTAAATGCCCAATATTTTTTGGGTTTATGTTTTTGTATTTTTTGGCTTTAGGATATCCAAAAGGATTTTTAAGACAAATTAATGGAATAATTTAAATTAACTCTTAAAATTTAAGTATTTAATAACGGAAATTTTGTCATTTCGTGTAAAATTAAATGACACTTAGTTATTACATTTACGTTTTAAATAACTTACATAGCCGTTATCATTTCTGAAAAATACCTTAAAAATTAGAAAAAGCCACAAATCATACAAAAAAAATGACTATTTCTAAGTAACTTGTGGGGCATTCAATTGTTAGTTGTTTAATAGAGTTACAAAAACGTATTACTGTTAACGACTCATGTTTCACCCTGTAGTATCATTATTTTGTAGCGGTTCACACAACACATATCCTTACCAGATTTAATTACTGTAGCATTTATAGTTTCCGAGTAAATCGGCTGTGGCATACGTACAGACCGACCAAGAGACATGACGAATCTATAAGGGTTCCGTTTTTGCCATTTTGGCTACAGAACCCTAAAAATGGAACTGTCTAAATCTAAATATGTGCCGGAGTGGCGTTAGATCGACGGCTGCAAGCTAATTGGATCCTGGCTTAACCACCGCTATTGACAAGTTAACTGTTGAGCTGGATTGGCAGCTTTGTATGTAGGGTGACCAGCTCACCACAAACTCAGGTCTACGCAAATTGAATCTGTATTGTTATTGGATGTGTCAAGAAAATATAATATAAAACTACAGGATTTTCTGACGAACATGGGACAATTGCAAAAAAATTACATAGTAATAGCCTTAATGGCCAAACAACATTTTCGTCACATTTTTTGTGTTAGGAAGTAAAATTGTGCTTAATAACCTTTAGCAGTATTTTTGTTAATAAAGTATTTCCTTTGTTTAGGTTGCTGGACAGTATATATACAGGGTCAACGATATGAAGTGTTACCAAGTAGATTTTATTAAGTCTGGTGTCAAAGTAATAGCGGCTTATTATGGAAAATATGTTTTCGACAACGCATTGAAGTCTTAGGCACGCAAACATTGGGGTTGTAGACCGCAAACATTAAAACGAGACTAAGCTTCAGCTTATAAAGCTCGTAAGAACCAAAAATGGCTCATCACGTCATTTCTCCAGTGCAGTGAGTTTCGGACTTTTTATCTGGTCTATTTTGAAGAGAAGGGTGAGTGTAATTAAACATGCTAGTATAAATACAATGAAGGAAGCAATCGTATTTCACTGGCACATACTACTACCTAACCACTGGAAAGACACATATTTATGGCCCTCGCACATAAAATAAAGGTATTATATCGGTCTGTAGGATTGAACTTTTTCAAGAATAATTACGAAAAATATTTAAATTTGTACTTTTAATAATAAAACATATTAAGACCTTTTTCAATGTTCATACTCGTAAATCATAGATATTTAGTAATTTTACGCAGTGGTGTCAATTTCAGCATAAACATTTTAGGGATAAAAAGATTTGACTTTGAGAAATAAATCAATCGAAAAAATTGTTTTCAATCACGTTTCTGTATCAGAAGTCCTACTAAACGTTGTTTAGAGTTATCAACTCCAATTTCAAATACATGTTGAGTAATTTATGATCTCCTTGAGTACTAAAACATGAATGTATTGCCTTACTCGTAACTTAGTAAACACATTATCTGTGTATAATTTGTTGTACACTCTCAATATTTCTTCCTTACTACAGACATTACAGACAACTTAAATTTTATTGAGATTAACTGACCAAAATCAATGTACAAAATTAATTAAAACCACAGTTCCTATTCAAAATAAAAGAACCGGCTCACAAATTTTAAAGACATAAAAAGCTGTCCCAGGTCAAAAATGCTATATTTATTACATTTTTTACTCAAAGGTGCTAGCCCTAAAGCTTGCTAGCTAGCATATTCTGTTAGCGGCTGAGCGGTCTGGTCAATAACTGTCAGCGTGGAATGAAGAGCTCTCGTTCACGGTAATATCCTTTAACTGAGAAAGGACAAACCGTATTGGATTACATTCGATATTTTGGTAACCATTAGGAAATAACCAAAAGGGTCGTGTTACTGTACGGTTTAAGAAGAATTTCCTCCCGTGTACTCTACGGCTGTGGATTGAACTCATTTCCGAGGTTTTATTAAAAAAGTACAGTATAAGGTTCTTCAGAAAACCGGCCGGGAGCGTGTCGGGCCATGCTCAGTGTAGGGTTCCGTAGTTATTCAAAAGATGTTCAAAATTGTTTTATTTTAAAGTATCCTGTCGGCCCCCTAATACTGATTTTTTTTTCTTTATTCTAAAGCGGTTATCTCTACTCTCTATGATGACGCTGCTCTCTACTAACTTTAGAGAAAATATTTAATTTGGGGCCCTTATTCTTTTTAATCCATTCGACGATACCCACACTGTATTATAACATCAAAATAAAAAAGGATCCACACTAAGTGTAAAGGAGGTACCCGAAAAAGATTTCACATTTAGCACTTAACTGGATCGATTGCAAAAAACAAAAATCACGATCGCCTCAATTGTATTACGAAAGTTACTCATATTTATTATAGTGCGTACTCCGTCCAACACCCTTAGGCAGTAGATAAAGGCGTCATACATAAAAAATGTAGGCTAATATTATTAATTGCTCATAGAAACTTTGAATTTGTCGCCGGTTTTTACTGCCAAAAGTTGTTACACAAAAACTTTTTAACACAAAAATTGTGACGTTTAATTTTGTTCTCATTAAAGGCCTTTATGTATTTTTTTATTGCAATTGATTTAGGTAACAAAATAGGAAAACGGCAACTCACCCAGCTAGCGCTAATAATTAATCGTTTTGAGAAATGCTACTATCGGTTTTCAAAAGGTCGACAGCATGCATGTAAATCCCTTGGAGTTGCAAGCATCGAAAGGCTACGAACGATACGGTTACTCCTTATCTTCAGGCAAACCGTGTGCATCTTGGCTACCAAAGTGGTATTAAAAGATTTTTCAAAACACAAGTAATACTGTATGAAAGATTGCAAAAGTTTGTAATAAACCGTCAATGTCTAGAACAGAAATAGCGGCACGTAACGTGCCAATTTCCGTCTTGGATGCTTTAAAGGATATAAAAAACTTCCCCGGCTGCGGTTTTCTGTAAGGTGACAGGTGCAGGCACTTCCCTAGTGGGAGTTTACTTCAAATTTGAGACATTCGTAGTGCCCATTGCCCATACTCTGTTTCGACGTAGTAAAGAACCAGGGCTTAAATAAAGTTATTACAAATTCGTTCTAGACTAATTCGTGGTTATTTTTAAACACGACATCCTTTTTAGATTGACGGCGTACAATAGTACATTACTAACTACGATAGTACTGTCCGAATACTATCCGGCCTCGCTTCGCTCGTCCGTCTACGTATATTCGGCCGGCAACCAGTCACTTCCCGGCCTCGGTATGTATAATGCTTTTCTCAAACATGCAAGGAAACGAAAAAAAAAAATATCTTCTTTCTAAGAAATTATAAGTCAACTACATAACCAAGTCTTTGAAACACAACAAAAGTCAAATACGACACCGACACCTCATTTTTTTTTAAGTTTGACCTGCTTGAAAGGTGCATATTTTTTCTTTTAAAAAACGGTATTAGACGGTCGCGGTCTGTTGGGTCCAATTAATCGCATGCGGTGATCGGGGCCGACGGATCGCACCGTATAATACTGCTTTTTAAATATTATTTTGAGTAGTTATTGTACATATTTTAAATTATATAATTTAAATACCTAATTATAACTGCGAAATACTTCCCGGCCGCTTTTTAGGCACGTTACTACAACGTTTTATTGCATGTTTGAGAAAAAGACATTAATAGTTAAACGAATTTAAGAAAAAAAACATATTCACATAGGTACTACGAGTAACTAAACTAGAAAATCAAATAATTTGTAAATATAAATTCGACTTCTATACTCACTCACCTGAATCATATTTGAAGGGTTGACAGTATCCCATCTGAAAAGCCGCGGACAGAAACGTAGGGAAACTCAATTTCCCCTCACGGGCCGGATGGCCAGATCGGATCCACACCGCAGAAAGGTAAAAACTTTTCTAATACATACAACAAATATAACGCTCGTGAGGGGCTGGATTGCAACAAAAACCCGGACGCGGAGTCGGACTCGTCCACCGAAGGTTCCGAACGAATAGGTTCATATTTACTTACAAAATACTGCGAGGTTCGATTGGTGAACTTTATATAATAATTTATGTTCGAACTTAACCTGAAATTCAGTATACTAAAGCTATAATTACGTAGATAGCGGTGACGCACAAACTTGCTGACAGAAGGCTGGATCATAATAGGGATGATGACTGTAGTTAAAATAAATTATTTAAAATTATGCACGACATAACACACGAAGAAATTAGCACTAAGATGTAGATTGCAGTATTTTTGTACAGAACTTCTATTTAATAAATTGAAAAGAACTTAAAATAGTAGGTCATTTGGCAGTACTCAAACGTGACGTCACTTTTGAGTATTTCATATAAAATTCCATAGTGGTGAATTGGTGATCGTTTTGACAGTTCGAAAACAGGTGATGATTTGACTTGCCAGTCATCATCCCTATTATAGCACAGCGGATCAGCATTTCCATTCAACGTGACAATAACTATTGCCAGCTAGGTACGCTAACGATTGACTGATCTGGAGCATTTTTTTAATTTCGATGACGATTGGACGTAGGCCTCTCCTATTAACTATGCGTATAGACGCATTAGGAGATAAATGCCCATAATCGCCACGCTGGGCAAGCGGATTGCCGATCGCAGTAATGTGTCCACTATGATGACGCTGCTGCCCATCATCAATCTTGTAGAATGGTCAGTGACACTTAAATCCCTTAGTCGACTCTTACGACACCCGCAGGAGGAGTTGGGGTAGTGACAAATGTATTCTTACTGCCGTCACCACACGGCCAATTTTTTAATTTATAGTTTAGTAATATTTTATTTTCGTAAGTTTATTTTAGGCTCTAGTTTAATAATTGTTTCTGTATACCTAAAGTTATTACCAGTTTTCAAAATAATAAGATTAAATTTCTAGTCGTCGTTCGTCGTCGCGTCGTTCAACATTATCTAATAAACAGATTGACAGACAAAGGGGTGGTGGGACGGACAGGCGGAAAACAGAGTGATCCTATAATGGTCCAGTTTTTTTCCTTTTGAGCTATGAAGCCCAAAGAATTCGTCAGTAAATAGTAGTTACACAAAATTTATTAAATACGCAGTGATGACCTGTGAAGAACGGAGAAGTGAGAAGTAAAGCAAAGTTGGAAAAAAGTATAAATATTCTGTGAATCAATAGATCAAGCCAATTATAGATAAAAAATTGACTGGTACACTTAATGCGTATTATTCAATTACGAGTTTCTGGGTTCTCGTTTAAAGGATGAAAGATGGCCTAAGTATTTTTTTATACTATTTTTTTTATTTTCATTACATTTGAATTTTTATTTATGAAACGCACAATTGGTATTATATATCTAGGTTGACAAAAATGAACCCAGGTTTCAGTATTCGTAAAAATATGTTAGGTGCCATCTTAAAAACCAAAGCTCCAGGTGGCTTATGATGGTCCCGTTTTGTCTACTTATCGTGCTACGCGTCACTTTCGCAATTGCATACTTGTTAGAACGTGACGGCAACAACGACAAACGACTAGACGTGGTGCCATCATAACTACGCGCCTACTGGGGCCCGTTTCTTGAACACATGTAACTTGTAATACAAGTGGTAGTCTCTTTTTGACACTTTTAATTAGATAAGGACTTCCGCTTTTATTACAAGTTACAAGCTTTCGAGAAATAGGCCCCAGGTCTTTCAAAATGTACTCAAAATTAGATTTATTTTACCGATGTTGTTAAGTAATCGACACTGTTTTCTATTATTAACTATAAAAGAAAAACAAATGAATGTTGTTAAAATTTTATTAATTTATTTTAATTATAAAGAGTGATACTGTATTTCCATAGTTCAAAATATATTATTTTGTTATTCTGACATGTCGATTCCCATTACTTTTTGATCGCCCCTCGTATATAATTTACTAAACCTAAATTATGAAGTAGGATAACTATTAGCATTAAAGGACTTTTATTCTGTCCCACATACAAAACGAACATTACACTTTACATAGCTATTGATTTTTCTTGGCGTAGCAATCGTAGCCTAGCTAGTACTATGATAAACTGTATGCTTAAATATAGACCTCCCAGACGCTGTCGTTGAAATTTCCATTGCCTTTAATCCTGATAAACGAATTTAGCATCTAACTTGTTACACGTATGAGTCAAATCGCTTCTATTCATGAAATCATTTTTTGTTATTCTCGGACAGTATAGAGCAGCGCTCAACAATTCAAAAATGCTTCATTTTAAAATTGTCGTCGTCGATCAGACAAATAAATATCATAGTTGAAATGATGCCATTCCAGTTTTGCTTTGAAGGGCGGAAATTGTATTCCTCGTAAAAGGAGTGGAAAATAATTATCTCCCTGTTCATTGTTGTGACATCCTATCTGCAGAATGGTGCGTATCGGAACAAAACAGAAAAAATAATTAAGTACTACGAGTATCGGTTTTATAGCGAGTGAACCGTCGGCCTGTACGTAGGCACTGCAGGCTGGTAGGTACTAAGTCATTTGAATGGGATTTGATATTTTTCAAACTGTATTAATAGTTCTGCTCTTCTAAAGATATGATTTCGCTATTATCTCGCGTACGAAATCATTCGGAATATATGTACCCCATTGAGGTTAAAAACAGAAATAACTAGCATGATATCAATCTGTGTTGGTTTTGCTCGCCGTACATAATGGATTGGAGAGAAATGGACTGAGATTGATATTTTGTGGGCTCCTCGGAGAGTAAACCGTTCACGGCTACGAAAACAACACGCTATGCTACGCCATACTTAGTCGGATTGGTGTTTTTCTTCGCGTTGCAAAATATAAACTCATTGGAACGCATTATGCGTCATCACATGTCATAAATAAAAATAATTAATATAAGTAGTACTTTGTCGAACTAGCCAGTAGAAAAAGGCGACTAATTCAAAAAATATGAGCGCAAAGATAAAAAACAAAAGGTTTTTTTTTTACTTGCGGAATTCAGAGTAATTGTTTCTGAACGAAATTTGGTTATAATGAAAGTTTTTTTCAGTAGATCGTGATTTACAGCAGGCATTTATATAAATAAATAAATAAATATCTTGGGACATTTTACACAAATCGACCCAGTCCCACGGTAAGCTCAATTAAGGCTTGTGATGTGGGTACCAGGCGACGATATATATAATAGATAAATATTACATATTAAATATATACTTAAATACATACACCGCCACGACCAAGGAACAAATATTTGTGATAAATAATAACACAAATAATGCCCTCGCCGGGATTCGAACCCGGAACCTCCAGCTTCGTAGGCAGGGTCACTACCAACTAGGCTGCGGAGGCTGAAGGTGCGTTCAAACTAAAAGAGCATTCGCTGTTCTAACCTCCCACTCTACGAAATTCGATCGGTACACAAAACGTGATTGGTTGATTTCGTAGAACGGGCGCTAGAACAGCGAATGCTCTTTTGGTTTAAACGCACCTTTACACTATATTAACATAAGTTAAACTACACTATACTATATTAACATAAGTTAATACTATATTAACATAAGTTAATATAGTATAGTGTAGTTTTCTAAGAAAAGGAGTCACGTTCGTCAACGACCGGTATAAAGACGAAGAAAAGATTTCATCGAGAAATTGACGCGCCCAACAATAGGTGTTTTTGTACCTGCAGAAAATTATAACAATATTCTTGAATAGAGTGATTGGAAAAACATGTTTTTTGGTTGGCTTCATTCGAATCAAAATAAAACGAGGTTCATTCGCCTACGAAAAGATTTGATTACCTTTTAAACAATAGCTGCTTACGTAGTTTAACGCAGGGATCGGAACCGTTCTTCATTAACCATTTGATATTGTTCTTTAACCGTTATAAATTCCGTTCGTATTAGTAACGGTTAAATACGGTAACGGTTTTGTAAATGAACACAATATTTCTGGTTCACAATATTCAAGATGAACGGAAAAATTTCGTTCTTTCACATAACGGTTTTGACAAGAACATTATATGATTTATATGAAAGAACAAAACTTTTCTGGTTACCGTTACTACAGATGAACGAAAAATAAAGTTCCGTGAACCATTATTAAACTGTTCGCGATGACGTAAACATGCCGCCACTCGCTCTCTCTTTTCCACACGAATATAGTTCGTATTTTTATTTCATTTGATTAGCCATTTAGGTTTGACGTGTGATATTGGCCGCATGATGAAAAAGGTTTAAATTGAATTAAGTGAAAGGATGCAATATGTGCTAGCAATTCTGGCGCCTCCTAGCGCCGTCGACGGGAACTTGCCTGGAAATTGGTTACCTGACAACGAGTTGTTGACTGAGATGTCAATGTTTTTTCCGACATAATGTTCATATTATTTAATTATCATTTAAGTTTTGAGTATTAAGTTAAGCTGATGTCCAATGATATAGATACATAACTATGTTTATAATGGTAAGTTTATGAACTTTCTGATTAGTAGATATTTCTTTCTATGTTAATTTTAGAGTTTGATGAGAAGGAGGTAAGACGGAGGAGTAAGACGCCCGATGTTGGTCTACTACCGGCACCTGGCTTGTAATATGGGTTCGGCTCCTTGGTAATTAAATATATATACTTACTATAATAACCTGCATCATACTCCTATTACCTACGTAGTTATGGGTGCATCCCACTCGTCTGGAATAGTCAACATAGTGATAGGTACGATACGTGAATTGCTCAAGGAGACAGTTGCAGTTCCTGTTATTTCCCTTAATGGAACCCCTATGCTTGGAGTCGCGTTCTATTGGTGTCAGGTGAGCTTAGCACAACTAGCAATATGGTGTTGCTGGCTACATTCCGCTGGACGCAAAATGACTTTGTCCCACAATTATGTATTTTGTTTTGTTATGAAATCATTATATCGTAACTGTGGAATGTCTTCTCAAAAGGGCTTATTTCCACTTTGTCAATAGAGATAATTTATCTTATGGAAACATAGAAAAAATAACCCTTATTGCAAGAGTGGAAATAAGCCCTTTTGAAAATACAGTCCTCTACTAGTGTACTTCTTAACCCTTTGCAAGCCGATCACGAACCTAAAGCTGAGTTTACACTTGCAAGTTATTGCCGCAAGTTTACAAAGCTTAAATGTAACTTTATAAAACGCGACCCAGGTCCATTGATTTAAGTAAAAGGGGTAGATATGGTACCAGGCGCACGAAAGTGTGCCATCGAATATAGGTCCCGGGACCTGTTTTGAATTAGTCGTGTGCAGTGAACGCACATAAACCATGGAAACATTCTATCCGTGCAATTATGACCCAACGCAAACTACTCTTGAGTGGGCGTTCTTAAAAACTACTCCTGGAGCTGATTCAGTTTAGCCGAGTTGACAGTACGTGGCGGACGTCTGAATGCGTTTCTATAAATAACGGTAAAAAACGAATTAAAAAGGCTTTCATGTGCTGTAGGCTGGTGTAAAAACAGTTATAGTAATTGTAAGGATAGGGGAATTACTTTTCACGTGTTAGTAAACAGATAACTTCGGTAATTTAGATATAAAAATATAATAATATTTAAGACATTTTTCTATACTACCGTTCTAAACTAAAACGTCGTAAGTCCATACAATTTTACAATAGCATATGACGTTTTAAAATAGTAGGATACTATAGGGATGTCGCTATGCCCAATGAAGCAAGTTTTTTGATTTAACTGATATTTGATTTCAATATATTACATTTTAATAAATTCCTTTTTCTCTTTCATGGGATTGAACTACCTATTATGTACCTATGCAAAAGTAGGTACATAGTTCTCAAATTTATAATTAAATTTAATATTTCCATTTTACATCGCATTTTAATTTTTTCCATTCAGATTACCGAAAGATGCTGTTAGTAGAGACAAATGGGTAAAAGGTGTCCGATTAGAGAGACGAGAAAATTATTGGATGCCTAGCAAAAGATCTATAATTTGTTCTCTTCATTTCAAAGATGAAGACTTTTACTTGTCTAAAAAGGGGTTTACGCAGCTTAATAAGACCGCCATACTGATTTGTACTGTAACCGATTTGTACTCATCAGTTGACTGTTGCCAAATAAAAACGTCTATTTTTTTACTTTTAAAAATGCTTCAGTTTCTGGTTTACCTTTGTTTTGAATTTTTTATTTTCCTAAACTAAACTAACGCTTGACCTCATTGTTTAATTTGGCCATCGTCCCATATCTGCTATTAAGAAATTATACTATACAATAAATCCTTTATTCTTCTTATTACACAACAACGAATAATAATTCATTAATTATTCACCGACTTGTTTATATTTATTTATTTGGTCCGCCTACAATTTCCTCTACTTTGCCGCAAGGTGATGACTGGTAGAGTATACCTCATGGCATTTAGTCCGCCTGTTGTACTGTAAGTTTTACTTTTGTACAATAAAGTTTAAATGAATAAATAAATAAATATTTCCTTACATTGTGTTAGTCTGTTTTATATCATTACTACATTTTAAGACTGGGTATATTTTGTATATGATTATTTATACTGCAAAAAATTATATTAATAATTTTTATAGTGAATTACTTCACTGGCTCTTTAATTTACGGCATAAATCTATCCATGTCACAATATTTTTAAATACCCGCAAAAGTCTAGGTTGCCAGTTATGAGTAGCAATCATTACATGAAGGTTATTAGCGAATTCTTGTTGCTGATTGGTATTTGTTGACGTTATATGCATTTCGCTTACACTTAACTATTCATATTAGTGCAATAGAGATGACTATAATTTAGTTCTCTCTAGTTTTCATTCGAGTCTGTAAACGTATCGCCTTATTTCAATGTGGGTGTATTTGTGTTTGTGTGCTAATAGTCCCGATAATTTGAATGGCAATGTTCTCAAGGGCGGTTTCCATGTTTATTTGCGTTCACTGGTCGTGTGATGGCAGGCCATGTGTCAACAGCTTGTCAGGAGCCAAAATTTCTGGAACCGATATTGGCTTAAAAGCGAAAATCATGCCTTTTTTACTGCTTTAACAGCTTCAAACATAAAAACAAAACTCACGGAATCACTTTTCATGCGTAAGTACTGTTTATAATTTGATAATATATTTTTTAGACAATTCAAATTTTAAATGATTCTTGTTTTTGAGTGAGAGAAACAGATAAATATCTAAAACCTACGAGAGTAACACGTACATCGTCACGCCATAACGCCAGCAAATAAATCCTGATCAACATGTATTTTTTAATTCCTGCGCTCCTAGTATTTAAAACGAATGTAACAAAGTTAAGTATATTTTGCAATATTTATTTTATACATAAAATTAATAGCTAAATTAAAATAGCTACATTATTAAATTAAACATACATTTTCTTAGGTATTTTTGAAACTCTCTATGAATAGTGATCTACGTTTGATTATTTGCACATGAACATGATGTTTTTGTGTAATGCTTAGATACTTATGAATGTGTGAATGTATTTTTCCGTAAAGAATACTATTTTCTTCTTTTTCACTAGTGGGGCAAATAGCTGGAGAGCCAGTGAACCCTGAGAGTAACGGTCTCCCTGTAAGGTTAGAAATTTGTATACTAACGATTTATGGAATTCTAAGAGCAATAGCCATGACCTGGCAGGTGTCAGCCCTGCACGTCATCAGCCACTTTATTTTTTGAACTGTTAAGTAAATTGGGTTTCAAAACTTGTTTCTGTAAGTTTGAAAAATTTATAGGATTAAGTTAATTTATTGTACATCTTAAAAAAAAATTGACAGGCGATTACAATAAGCAGAAGTATATGACAGGTCAATTGGAAAATGCACAGTTGATGAGGTAAAATAAACTTCATCCTGTATACTCGAAATTTTTACATGTCTTCAAATAAACGTCTCGGAGTAAGTATGTGCAATGCCAGGCGGTTTTGAACAGCATAAGACCTTGCCAGGCGAGGGGACAGTTGCACCTCTCAAACGCACGCCCTTAGCAACTACTCTACTACTACTATCGACTCACTAGCGATTACTCGCCTGTATTTTTTTTTAAGATGTACAATAAATAAACTTTATCTATTAAATTTTCAAACTTACAGAAACAAGTTAAGAAACCCAATTTACCTAACTGTCCCCTCGCCTGGCAAGGTCTTATGCTGTTCAAAACCGCCTGGCATTGTACATACTTACTCTGAGACGTTTATTTGAAGACATATAAAAATTTCGAGTATAGAGAATGAAGTTTATTTTACATCATCAACTGTGCATTTTCTAATTGATCTGTCATATATTTCTGCTTATTGTAATCGCCTGTCAATTTATTTTTAAGATGTACAATAAATTAACTTTATCCTATTACATTTTCAAACTTACAGAAACAAGTTAAGAAACCCTGTTTACTTAACTGTCCCTTCACCTGGCAAGGTCTTATACTGTTCAAAACCGCCTGGCATTGTACATACTTACTCTAAGACGTTTATTTGAAGACATAAAAATTTCGAGTATACAGGATGAAGTTTATTTTACCTCATCAACTGTGCATTTTCTAATTGATCTGTCATATACTTCTGCTTATTGTAATCGCCTGTCAATTAATTTTTAAGATGTACAATAAATTAACTTTATCCTATTACATTTTCAAACTTACAGAAACAAGTTAAGAAACCCTGTTTACTTAACTGTCCCTTCGCCTGGCAAGGTCTTATACTGTTCAAAACCGCCTGGCATTGTACATACTTACTCTAAGACGTTTATTTGAAGACATATAAAAATTTCGAGTATACAGGATGAAGTTTATTTTACCTCATCAACTGTGCATTTTCTAATTGATCTGTCATATACTTCTGCTTATTGTAATCGCCTGTCAATTAATTTTTAAGATGTACAATAAATTAACTTTATCCTATTACATTTTCAAACTTACAGAAACAAGAAACCCTATTTACTTAACGGTCCCTTCGCCTGGCAAGGTCTTATACTGTTCAAAACCGCCTGGCATTGTACATACTTACTCTAAGACGTTTATTTGAAGACATATAAAAATTTCGAGTATACAGGATGAACTTTATTTTACCTCATCAACTGTGCATTTTCTAATTGATCTGTCATATACTTCTGCTTTTTGTAATCGCCTGTCAATTTATTTTTAAGATGTACAATAAATTAACTTTATCCTATTACATTTTCAAACTTACAGAAACAAGTTAAGAAACCCAATTTACTTAACTGTCCCTTCACCTGGCAAGGTCTTATACTGTTCAAAACCGCCTGGCATTGTACATACTTACTCTAAGACGTTTATTTGAAGACATCAAAATTTCGAGTATACAGGATGAAGTTTATTTTACCTCATCAACTGTGCATTTTCTAATTGATCTGTCATATACTTCTGCTTATTGTAATCGCATGTCAATTAATTTTTAAGATGTACAATAAATTAACTTTATCCTATTACATTTTCAAACTTACAGAAACAAGTTAAGAAACCCTATTTACTTAACTGTCCCTTCGCCTGGCAAGGTCTTATACTGTTCAAAACCGCCTGGCATTGTACATACTTACTCTAAGACGTTTATTTGAAGACATATAAAAATTTCGAGTATACAGGATGAAGTTTATTTTACCTCATCAACTGTGAATTTTCTAATTGATCTGTCATATACTTCTGCTTTTTGTAATCGCCTGTCAATTTATTTTTAAGATGTACAATAAATTAACTTTATTCTATTAAATTTTCAAAGTTACAGAAACAAGTTTTGAAACCCAATTTACTTAAATGTCCCCTCGCCTGGTAAGATCTTATGCTGTTCAAAACCGCCTGGCATTGCACATACTTACTCCGAGACGTTTATTTGAAGACATATAAAAATTTCGAGTATACAGGATGAAGTTTATTTTACCTCATCAACTGTGCATTTTCCAATTGACCTGTCATATACTTCTGCTTATTGTAATCGCCTGTCAATTTTTTTTTAAGATGTACAATAAATTAACTTTATCCTATTATTTTTTCAAACTTACAGAAACAAGTTTTGAAACCCAATTTACTTAACAGTTCAAAAAATAAAGGGGCTGATGACGTGCAGGGCTGACGCCTGCCAGGTCATGGCTATTGCTCTTAGAATTCCATAAACCGTTAGTATACAAATTTCTAACCTTACAGGGAGACCGTTACTCTCAGGGTTCACTAGCTCTTGGACTAAAAGTCATTTGACCACAAGTTTTACCGTCATTCTTCAAATTAGCTGGTATATTGACTTTTAAGCGATAGTTTTGAGTAGTAACATTTGAAATGTTACTGTTCAAATGTAAGTACCATACATTAAAATTATTAATTATTTCAATGTATGTTCAATATATGGTACTTACATTTGAGTAATTAATAATAATAATACGTCGTAGTCAGTATTATAAACCAGCAGCTTGCTCTTCAATACGGCCTTGTGGACGTCGAAGTCCCATACTGCCCATACTGTAGTACACAACTGCACCAGTTCTCGAAAATGGTCGTGCCAGCACGCTCTATTGGGATCGACACCTATCATCACGGACAGGACTATTGTAGCCAAGCAGGACTATTGTAAGCTTAATATCGTGCTGGTAGATCGATCGCAGCGCGGGGCTGTGCTCGTCGACGTCTTAAGAGTCTCTCGCTAGATGGCTGAATCAAGGGTCATGTGCAGAAGGCGGTAATCCTGGACACGGCGCGGATAGTCCGTCGGTTCCTCTCTCTCTGCGACCTTAGCAGCTTGGGCCCGCCCCGTTGCCGGCGGCATCCTAGATTACGTTTTTATAATGTGTTTATATTTTGTATTTTATTTTGTATGTTGTATTGTATTTTACTTTTATAACCGTATTATAGCAACTTAAGCCTAAGAAAATATTTGAATAAAGGAGAATAATATAATAATATTCGTTCATACAAATAATTACACTATATTCACTATTAAAGCATCTTTCATTTTAATTCTGTTTCATCATGAAATGAGTAGGTACTCGTTACTCGTATTGTTATTGATTTTGTTTTCCGACGCTACCGAACTAGCGTAAAAGGCGTAATTCCGATGATGCAACGGGCGTCGTAGTCGGTCCAGTATAAGTGAGACCCGAATGACCGTTGTAAATGTATGCAATCAGAGGTCAGCCCTTTAAATTGGCAATATCTAATCCCAAAACTCGGTAAGCGATGTACCAGGAGTAGCGGGATTGTTAGAAAAATTAAGATTAGAAAGAATATCGAGAGAATGTCTTGCTTGCACTAAGATCTAATTGCTATGTATATCTCTGTTGCTCCATGTGTATTGCGCAAAATATGGGGGTGTCGTTTTCCCAACCACATAATTCGTATTATTTTATCTCTATTACGCATTGTGCACATAGACATTACAGTAGTGTGTTGTATTTGCGACGGTGTGGGTGCGGGTATGGCTTGCCGTGTTGACAAACTATGAGCTTCACTCATCTACCCAGTGAACGCAAATAAACATGGAAACCGCCCTTGAGAACATTGCCATTCAAATTATCGGGACTATTAGCACACAAACACAAATACACCCACATTGAAATAAGGCGATACGTTTACAGACTCGAATGAAAACTAGAGAGAACTAAATTATAGTCATCTCTATTGCACTAATATGAATAGTTAAGTGGAAGCGAAATGCATATAACGTCAACAAATACCAATCAGCAACAAGAATTCGCTAATAACCTTCATGTAATGATTGCTACTCATAACTGGCAACCTAGACTTTTGCGGGTATTTAAAAATATTGTGACATGGATAGATTTATGCCGTAAATTAAAGAGCCAGTGAAGTAATTCACTATAAAAATTATTAATATAATTTTTTGCAGTATAAATAATCATATACAAAATATACCCAGTCTTAAAATGTAGTAATGATATAAAACAGACTAACACAATGTAAGGAAATATTTATTTATTTATTCATTTAAACTTTATTGTACAAAAGTAAAACTTACAGTACAACAGGCGGACTAAATGCCATGAGGTATACTCTACCAGTCATCACCTTGCGGCAAAGTAGAGGAAATTGTAGGCGGACCAAATAAATAAATATAAACAAGTCGGTGAATAATTAATGAATTATTATTCGTTGTTGTGTAATAAGAAGAATAAAGGATTTATTGTATAGTATAATTTCTTAATAGCAGATATGGGACGATGGCCAAATTAAACAATGAGGTCAAGCGTTAGTTTAGTTTAGGAAAATAAAAAATTCAAAACAAAGGTAAACCAGAAACTGAAGCATTTTTAAAAGTAAAAAAATAGACGTTTTTATTTGGCAACAGTCAACTGATGAGTACAAATCGGTTACAGTACAAATCAGTATGGCGGTCTTATTAAGCTGCGTAAACCCCTTTTTAGACAAGTAAAAGTCTTCATCTTTGAAATGAAGAGAACAAATTATAGATCTTTTGCTAGGCATCCAATAATTTTCTCGTCTCTCTAATCGGACACCTTTTACCCATTTGTCTCTACTAACAGCATCTTTCGGTAATCTGAATGGAAAAAATTAAAATGCGATGTAAAATGGAAATATTAAATTTAATTATAAATTTGAGAACTATGTACCTACTTTTGCATAGGTACATAATAGGTAGTTCCTTTCCGTCACCGATTGCTCTAATCCCAAAACGTACTAATAGTCAATAAACTCTAATTTCATAATCACCTCTTATCGTAAGAAACTAGCCCCATGTTGCCATATTCCCAAAAAAACACCCGTTGTTGATACACACCCGGACCATTGCGAACTACTCTCAAAATATGCTTTTCCCAAAATACCCTAAAATGTCTTCTACTGAAAGTGTCGAAATTCTCTAGTTACATAATCCACTGTTCCCAAAATACACTTTTCCCAAAATACCCTAAAATTTCCTATTCTACTGAAAGCGGCGAAATAGGTACTCATATCAGGTCGGGCCATGCACAACTGTAGGTTTCCGTAGTTTTTTGACTGTACTGCTATCTAGCGACAAAGTGAGACACTAAAAACATTTTATTTTCTTCGGTTACCGCGAGGATTACTCATGAAATAAAACTATGAAAACGGATAAACTCGCGTATATTAACTAATTTTAACTTCATTCCGACGTTTCGAACACTACGTTACGTAAAATATACGCGAGTTTATCCGTTTTCATAGTTTTATTTCATAAAAACATTTTTTTATTACTCAAAAACGGCTCAGCCAATCTACTTTAAAATAGTTTTACTTGAAAGTTTTTAGGAAAGTGTACCTCCATATTTTTTGGACTTGTGGTTCAGAATCTAGGAGAAGGAGGTGGGCCATTTTTTAAACTTCTAGGGCATTATCTTTAAAAATATTTTTTTAGTACAGATGATGCCTTTTTTTAGGCTCTAGTGCGAGAAGTGTGTCAATTTACGTCAGGTCCAAAACTTCGGAGGGCCATCTGCACTAAAAAACGTCGTACGAGACACGTGCAAAAACAAAATTCGTAACTCGTGTCGATTTAAAACACTCCCTATCGTGTTTCGTTATCGTATAAAACATCGCCACTCGTTTCGAATTTCATGTTTTTCGCACTTGTGTCGTAATGTACTCATTTAATTTAAAAAATATTTAGGCAAACCTCCATTATTTTCAAAAGAGCTTTCTAATGATATATCACACATTAGGGTTAAACAAAAAAAACTGCCCGCTCTTTTACATGTTTGGGAGGTACCCTCATTTTTTTTCCATTTTTATTTTACCACTTTGTCCGCGTGATTGATGTCTAATTTAGTACAAATATTTATAACAAATTACAGCTTTCTAGTGCTAGTGGTTACTGAGAATAAGTGAGGACGGACGGAGAGACAGACGAAACTTTAAGGGTTTCTTATTAGCTTACTACGGAACCCTAAACAACGATTCATGTTGAGTAGAAAGAGATGTCATATACCACAGCTAATATCTAATGACTGGTCTTAGTGTAGACATACAACGTGCCCATGAGGAAATGGAGAAAATTTGATTTTTTCTAAAAACCGTTTCAGACCGTTACGCTATGATCAACGCATTTTAAGAAACGATTTTGTCACCATGTTGTCTTAGTCTTGTCACATTTAATTGACAGACATCAAATGAACAAAAATATCTTTAAGTACCTAGCAAATGTAAAGAAAAATACTTTAAAGTGCATTTTTTGCGATAGTTTGATTAATCAAATACTTTTTGTTGTGTATTAAGGCATTCTAAACATCAAAAAAATCTAGTTCAATCCGGAGTTGACCAAAAGTCATTTAACATTTTCTTACTTCTTTTAGTCTCAGGAATATGCTGTTAGAATTCTTCCCTTTCCTCGTGGGCACCTTAGTGCTAGTATAGTGTGTCTTATTATGTACTTTCTGATTCTGTTTTTATTATGCCATACGATGAAATAAATACCTAATACAATTAACTCCTGGTCTGTGAATAGGATAAGTCAAAATTGGCGGGTTCAAACCTCCTCGGTGGTATCGTGATAAGCAAAATTAATCCGTTCCAAAAAAAAATGCAAAAAGATGACCAAATAATGTGATCATTCAGGATCCTTAAGGAATAGTGGATTATGAAAGTAGAGTACCTATTTCGCTACTTTCAGTAGAATAGAAAATTTTAGGGTATTTTGGGAAAAGTGTATTTTGGGAACAGTGGTTTATGTAACTAGAGCATTTCGACACTTTCAGTAGAAGAAATTTTAGGGTATTTTGGGAAAAGCATATTTTGGGAGTAGTTCGCAATGGTCCGGGTGTGTATCAACAACGGGTAGTTTTTGGGAATATGGCATCATGGGACTAGTTACTTATGATAAGAGGTGATTATGAAATTAGAGTTTATTGACTATTAGTACGTTTTGGGATTAGTGCATTCGGTGACGGAAAGGGTAGTTCAATCCCATGAAAGAGAAAAAGGAATTTATTAAAATGTAATATATTGAAATCAAATATCAGTTAAATCAAAAAACTTGCTTCATTGGGCATAGCGACATCCCTATAGTATCCTACTATTTTAAAACGTCATATGCTATTGTAAAATTGTATGGACTTACGACGTTTTAGTTTAGAACGGTAGTATAGAAAAATGTCTTAAATATTATTATATTTTTATATCTAAATTACCGAAGTTATCTGTTTACTAACACGTGAAAAGTAATTCCCCTATCCTTACAATTACTATAACTGTTTTTACACCAGCCTACAGCACATGAAAGCCTTTTTAATTCGTTTTTACCGTTATTTATAGAAACGCATTCAGACGTCCGCCACGTACTGTCAACTCGGCTAAACTGAATCAGCTCCAGGAGTAGTTTTTAAGAACGCCCACTCAAGAGTAGTTTGCGTTGGGTCATAATTGCACGGATAGAATGTTTCCATGGTTTATGTGCGTTCACTGCATCTACCCCTTTTACTTAAATCAATGCCCAGGTCTAACCTCGGCTTAGCTCGTTACTTTCGCAGTTGTGAGCTTGAACTCTATTGACATCAGAGTAAAGTTCAAATTTAAACGAACATTTCTTTGGCGAATGAAAGTATATTTTCTGTTTATCTGTCCATCCGTCTGTCTGTATGTCTGTTTGTTTCACTGCCTGTCTGATTGTCTGTCCGTCCGTCTATCCGGTCGTTTGTTTCCGCAAAGAAACATGTTTCGACCAGATACTCGTAGTATTCGAAATGATTGCTTTTACAATTATTCTGGGTGTATTTCTTAGGGTTCTGTAGTAAATTAGAAACTCTTACAGATTCGCCATGTCCATCCACCTGTCTGTCTGTATGGCTGTCTGTATGTTTTTCTGTCTGTCAGTCTGTTTGTCTGTCTGTCTGCATGTCTGTCTGTCCGTCCGTTTGATTCCTCAAAATTATTGCTTTCTCAATTATTCTGGGTGTAAGTACTTTTTAGGATTCTGTAGTAAATTAGGAACCCTTGCATTTTGGCTCCCTCTGTCTGTCTGTATGTCTGTCTGTCTGTTTGTAAGTCTGTCTGTCTGACGGTCTGTCCGTCTGTCTGTCTGTTCATCTGCCTATCTTTCTGTCTGTCTGTTTGTCTCTCTGTCTGTGTGTCTGTCTATCTGAACGGACTGACTATCTGTACGTCCGTCTGTCCGTCCGTTTGTTTCCGCAAAGAAACATATTTTGACCGGTTATTACTTGAAATGGTTGCCTTTTTAATTATTCTGGGTGTAAGTACTTTTTAGGGTTCTGTAGTAAATTAGGAACCCTTACAGATTCGCCATGTCCGTCTGTCTGTCTGTATGTCTGTCTGTCTGTCTGTTCATCTGTCCATCTGTTGTCCGTCTGTTTGTCTGTCGGTATGTCTGTCTGCCCGTTTATTTCTGCAAAGAATCATGCATATTTCGCCCGGATATTACTTGAAATGTCTGTCTGTCTGTATGTATGTATGTATGTCTGTCTGTTCATCTGTTCATCCCTTTGTCTGTCTGTCTGTTTGTCTGACGGTCTGTCCGTCTGTCTGTCTGTTCATCTGGCGAGCATTCCGTCTGTCTGTCTGTCTGACGATCTGTCCGTCTGTCTGTCTGTTCATCTGTCCATCTTTCTGTCTATCTGTCTGTGTGTCTGTCTATCTGTCTGTGTGTCTGTATGTCTATTTGTCTGTTCATCTGTCCATCTGTCTCTTTGTCTGTCGGTCTGTATGTCTGTCCGTCCGTCTGTCCAACCGTTTATTTCTACAAATAAACATATTTCGACCGGATATTATTTAAAATGGTTGCCTTTTCAATTATTCTGGCTGTAAGTACTTTTAAGGGTTCTGTAGTAAATTAGGATCCCTTACATTTTCGCCATGTCCGTCTGTCTGTCTGTATGTCTGTCTGTCTGTCTGTTCATCTGTCCATCCGTTGTCTGTCTGTTTGTCTGTCGTTCCGTCTGTCTGCCCGTTTATATCTGCAAAGAAACATATTTCGACCAGATTACTTGAAATGTCTGTCTGTCTGACGGTCTGTCCGTCTGTCTGTCTGTTCATCTGTCAATCTTTCCGTCTGTCTGTCTGTCTGTCTGACGGTCTGTCCGTCTGTCTGTCTGTTCATCTGTCGATCTTTCTGTCTATCTGTCCGTGTGTCTGTCTGTCTGTCTGTCCGACGGTCTGTCCGTCTGTCTGTCTGTTCATCTATCGGGCTTTCCGTCTGTCTGTCTGTCTGTTTGTCTGTCTGACGGTCTGTCCGTCTGTCTGTCTGTTCATCTGTCGATCTTTCCGTCTGTCTGTCTGACAGTCCGTCTGTTTGTCTGTCTGTTCATCTGTCGATCTTTCCGTCTGTCTATGTATCCATCTGTATGAACAGACGTTCATCTGTCGGTTTTTCTGTCTATATGTCTGTGTGTCTGTCTGTTCATCTGTCCATCCGTCTGTTTGTTTGTCTGTCGGTCTGTATGTCTGTCCGTCCGTGTGTCCAACCGTTTATTTCTGCAAAGAAATTTATTTCGACCGGATATTATTTAAAATGGTTGCCTTTTCAATTATTCTGGCTGCAAGTACTTTTTAGGGTTCTGTAGTAAATTAGGAACCCTTACATTTTCGCCATGTACGTCTGTCTGTCTGTATGTCTGTCTGTCTGTCTGTCTGTTCATCTGTCCATCCGTTGTCTGTATGTTTGTCTGCCCGTTTATTTCTGCAAAGAAACATATTTCGACCGGATATTACTTGAAATGATTGCCTTTTTAATTATTCTGGGTGTAAGTACTTTTACAGTCTGTCTGTTCGTCCGCCCGTCTGACTGTCTATCTATCTGTTGATAAATCCTTCTTTCCGTCCATCTATCCTTGGATCCGTCTAGACATAGAAATAATTCTTAATAATCACAAAAAAAACAATGTCCAGTAACAAAAAATAAAAATTAATTACGCGTTATTTCCGCAATTGTGATTAAGAACTCTGTTAACAACATTTTAGAATTCAAATTTAAACGAGCTTTTTTGTTACTGGCTGTGAAAGCGTTAACACTTCTTCGTTAAAAAAAACTAGTTATGATCGGGCAAAGTTAAAATAAAAAAATAAAAAACCCTTATAATTTCGCCATGTCCGTTTGTCTGTCCGTTAGTCCGTCTGTCTATCTGTCAGCATACTCTTCTTAGCATGGTACTAGAGTGTGCCAGCGCTCTATCAGTCTTCATCTATCGTTTCGCGCGTTTGTCCGTCTGTCTGTCCGCCCATTGCTTAGATCAGAGACCATTTACAATTTGTTGTAGGTATACATATTAGTTAAGCCAACAAACTCAAATAATAAATATCCAAAAAAAAAACTATTGGAGTTCCTCCTCTACACGTGAATACAATGTGGGGTATCCGTGAATAGGTATTTCAAAAAGAGTAAAGGTATTTTCCAAAAAATTCACTATTTCGAAAAATATTAAAAATATCTTACATATTTGGCTTAAGGAATGCTGATAGATAATACTAACTATCCTGAACATAATTGGTCTAGCCAGTTTCGACCAACTACGGAACGCTATACTGAGCATGGATATACATGCACTTGGCCGGTTTTTTTCCTCATGCGTTATTTTTAGGATTTCGTAGTAAACAAAAAACCCTTATAGTTTAGCCATGTCCGTCTGTCTGTCCGCAGCATAGCTCAGTGGCCGTTAGTACTAGAATTTGGTACAGGTATACATATTAATTATGCTAACAAAGTGGTAGAATAAAAGCTTTGGTGGGCTGTGGGTTTAAAAATAAAACCATTTCGAACGTAATCGGCCCAGCCGTTTTCGAATAACTACGGAACCCTATACTGAGCATGGCCCGACATGGTCTTGGCCGGTTGTTTGATATTGTATTCTCGCCATTTTCCGCAACTCGACATCTAACGTGCCTATTTTGCGTGATCCCAACGCTGGCCAAATATTTTGCTGCCGCAATATTATAATTACAAGGTTGTATGTTACATTTTTTCATATTACCGTGAAACTAGCCAACATTGGCCGCTTTTTTCGGAAATCCTAAAATATCTCAAAAAAATTATATTAAGCCTTGTAAGTTTTTTCTGCTCAGCATGTGCACTGTGATCGTATCGTACGCATCGGCTCACATGAAGAAATAATTTTAAGATTGTCATTTAGATCAGGTTTTTGTCGTTTTAAGGTGCGTGCAAACCCCCGTGTATATGCCCGCTCTACGAAATCACCCAATCACGTTTTTTGTAACGATCAAATTTCGTAGAGTGGGAGGTTAGAATAGCGAATGTTCTTTTGGTCTGAATGCACCTTTGGAGGGCGGGCAAAGTAATCTCGTTTTAGGCCAACATTGCCCACCTCAATTTAGTGCTTAAAAATAGCTCGTATGACAAAAATACTACGATCACAGAAGGTTTTTGGGCAATTCTACCATTTCATGTTTATAACTCAGGGATAAGTTTTTATAAACAATTTTGAGTAAATTGGTTGGGCCATGTTACCAACCCGATTTCGCTCTTTTTCATACAAGGTCCACTAACGCAATTCGCAAATGCTAGGGTTGTCACTTTTAAGTAGATATCTTAACTAAAGACGTTTAACTTTTGTTCAAAGTATTAGTATACTAGTGAAGTAAAACAGTCCAAAATGTATTATTTGTTTTAATGCAATAATAATAAAACCGTTTTTTGAATGGGAATCAAGATAATATTATATTGATATAAATATCAGCCCACTAACGAAGCAGCAGACAATGAAACTGACAATTGAGAGTATAGTTATTGGTTCCGAACATTTTGTACACGTAAAATAAAATAACGGAGTTATAAAAACGTAATTTACTGAAAAAAACATTACCCTCCGCTATTTTCATCATCATCATCATCAGCCAATTGACGTCCACTGCTGGACATAGGCCTCCCCCAGAGAGTTCCACAAAGATCGGTCGTGAGCTGTCCGCATCCATTGGACACCCGCAACCTTTACCAGGTCGTCGCTCCATCTTGTGGGGGGCCTTCCCACGCTGCGCCGTCCAGTGGTATTTTCATAAAGTGGTAAAACTTGAAAGTGACAACTGTAGGCTATTTTTCATGATGGGCAATGTCTTCAATGTCCGTTTGCTAAAGTACTGAATAAAATTGCCCAAAGCCATAAGTTATTTTCCGATTAGCTTTTTCCAATAAAACTACTGTCAATGTAATGTACTGTTCTCATTTTATTACAGGTCATGTTTTTTTTTTTTTCATTTAATACCACCCTGTTTTGAGAAATTTATGTCTAATATCCAACCTCACTCAAGAAGCTCTAGCAAACAACTAGATGAAGATAGACGCAAAAGTCATACTTGGTGTTGCTTCTCACATAATCTTTTTTATACTAAAAATAGTTAGGCCGCCATAAGAATGTAATTTTTTTCTATAATAACCAATTTATTTAAAATTCAAGTTTTGGGCAATGTTTCCCCTGGAGGCAAAGTGGGCTAATTTTACGGTAGTAATTCTATGTGTATTTAGCTATATTTTACTGAAACCTGTATCTTAATACCTATAGTCAACTAATAGTCTAAAATTCACGATATTACATGGTTCTATGTTGTGGTCATATAACTTACAAGGGCAATAAGGTTCTATGTTTGTTTGATTGATATTATTGTAAGTGGTTATATCATATATAAAATGTACTTAATATTTATAGTCATATACATTGAATTTAGGCTGTGTGGTGCGGCAGTAACAATATATATTTTGCCACCTACCAAGTTGGAGAACTTTTCCGATGGGTGTTATAAGAGTCGACTAAGGGACGGTACTACGCTGATCCAATTATTTGAGATGGAGGCAGGGCAGCAGCCTCATCATAATGGACACATTACTGCAATCACCAATCCGTTTGCCCAGCGTGGCTATTATGGGCATTATGTCATTTATGTCCTACCTAATGTACCCATACGCATAAATAAAATAATAGAAGAGGCCCACGTCAAGACCACTGTTACTGTATTAGACTGATGATGTGATATTGAATTTGATAAGAAGGTATCCTTTTACCATTAAAGTGTATTTATCTCATAAAATCATCTATAGGTACTCATATCCATCAGTATAAGCATAATAATCTTATTATAACATCGATCGACCGATCTTTTAATTAGAGAAACGTGGCCTGCATGCATCGTATCACTTATATAATGGTGGTTCATACTTAATCGCTCAAATCAAACTAATGAGGTGCCGTTTTCCACAGCCTTAGATACCATGGACCCTTTGATATTAAGACACCTGAATGGA
>JALPQI010031188.1:0-89206 GCA_025490895.1 Thaumatotibia leucotreta
TAATGCGTTTTTAGCGTAAAATTTTGAATTTGGTATTTTTTTATCCTACTTGTATCAAAGTGAGGACGCAAATTTTTTTGTCAGTAAATGCTTTATTTGTAGTAATACTTTTACAAAAAGAAACTAGTTAAATAAACCCCACAATTTTTTTTTTATTAATAAATTTCTTCATTCCAGAATTTCTCAAAAAAAAATTTTCAAAAATTCATAACTCGAAAACTACAAAAAATCGGCTAACATACATGGGGTATATTCTGATAGCTCATGACGTGAGAAATCTAAAACAAATTGTTTGACGTCAAGGTTTGGACCACCCTGTATTATTATTTCGATAGCCGATACCTAATAAAATACCAAAAAATATATTATTCGTGTTATTACGCTGTTTGTGTTTTTAAATGAAAATAGTTTAAAAAAATAACATTTTATATCCATCGTATTCCTTCAAACATTATGAATTGGTCATAAAGCCATGTACAATCACCAACACCGCAATGCATTTCACAACCGTTGTAATAAGGGTCGCGGTGTTGACTGGGTTTTGGTGTGTAACAAATAAATATAAAAATAAACCACTCGAACTTTCGTTACTCGAATTTGCACCCTCTAAACAAGTGTGCACGGTTGACAAAGTTGGATTTTGGTTGCCTTTTGCATGGGACGCTCCCTAGTCAAACGCTGGAACCGGAATCTGTGCGCAAAAACACATTCCTTAATAGAAGCACGACCGTTATGGTGAATTGGTACCTATTGTCATTCAAAGTCCCGCCGTAAAATTGGTAACGGGAACTGATATAGTTACCTAGCGTATCTCTTAGTTCCAGTAATCCCCACTATCGATCGCTTAAGGACTTAAAAGCCATTCATCCTTAGTTGTCTTATCTAGTAAACAACTTTCTAACCTAAAAGTTCACGTTTTCTGTTGTAAACTGTTTCGTTGATAAAATATTAAGCAATTTACTAATCGCTACGGAAGGACTGCACAAATACGGACTCAGGTATTTTGCTATTGGCAAATATGGCAGTTTTCAACAGAAAATGTGTATTTATAGGTTAGAAAGTTATTTACTAGATAAGACAGCTAAGGGTGAATGGACTTTACGTCTGTACAAAGCGGTTACCCCGATCGAGTCGGCATTAACGTGTATTACATGAACCGGATCTCTAAAATGCAATTTGTAGAATTATAACTAACGCATAACGTGAGACTCAAACATATTAAAATATTATCGAACCGGGTTACTCACGCATTTAAGTCCATGATTGCTTGACATGTTTCGACCCATTAAGAGGGTCCTCGTCCGGAGCACCCCCGGACCCGGCCAAAGTCCGGACTTAAATACGTGAGTAACCCGGTTCGACAATATTTTAATAGGCTCTAAAATGCGTTAAAAACAATAGAAAATGATCAGCATTAGTATTATTACAATCAGTTTAACTATGGGAACGTTTTTATCTGTGGTAGGTGAAATTTGTAATGAAAAGTTAACATTGTAATAATGTTTGTACGACAATGAGTTTAAACTTGGAACAGCTGTCAAAACTCAAGTCGGACCCACTTAGTACGTCTTCTTAATATAAACCACACGACATTCGATCTCGAGTAATATCAGAATAGTATAATCGTAAACAGTCAAATGACGTCCGTCATTTGACTGTTTACGATTTAAAAAAAACAAGCAACTTAAAGCAGTATTTACTTAATTGCTGCCATTTTGTTTGTTGATATTTGGGCGACTAGTTATTTTGTTGTACTTTTAATTTTTTTTTTCATATTTGGATATTTTTTTATTTTTCTACTATGAATCGATCTTTCGATCCTCATTAGCAGAAAAAAATGTCCCAAGAATTCCATACATTTTTGTGTCTTCCACTGAGTTACGATCGAAGAAAGTGTATGAAAAATAGTAACCCAATTGAAATTTATTTAGGAAACTTTTTTATTTCTATCAGGATCGAAAGAGCTCGTGATTATGAGTAGAAAAATGTAATAAAGTCTAAATTTGGAAAATATCAAAAAACGACGACAAAATAAAAATCCGCCCATTTAGATGTTACGAAGATATAATTGTAAAAACTTGCATGAACTGAAGCATAATAAAATGACAGTAACAACAAAATACAAACTTAAAGCATGCAATAATGATATCCGCATATTACGAGTACATCCCTCCATCCTTCGAGAGAGCAACCTGTAAGCAGGCAATCATCTCAGAAATAATTGACACAATCCTTCGCTTCAACTGCATTCGAGTCCCCGACAGCTTACAATTCGAGTTACTCGGAAAATCGTGGCCCGAGAAATCGTGGGCCGGGAATTGCGGCCCATCGAAATCGTGGCCTGGGGAAATCGTGGTCCGGGAAATCGGCGCTTTGTCGATGCTACACAATCGAATGAGCGGATTGATTTGCGTCGAGAGTTGGGGATGCGATAATACATGTTTTACGTTAGAGTGATTTGAATGTTTTAAGTTAAATTACAGATTCATTTAGCGATCGATGGTTGAAAAGGGTGCCTATTTGCCTAGTTACTAAACACAAACATGGGATTATTTATTATTACTATCTCATTTTCAACTACCGTAAAAAGGGGTAATATGAATGACGGAGTAAATAGGAATGTAGAGTAAACTAGTCTGTTAGCCTAAGATAAACAGTCCAGTTTAGAATAACACATATGAAAAAATCTGTTGTTCTAAATTGGACTGTTTGTCTTGGGCTAACAGACCAGTTTGGTCTACGTTCCTATTTACCCCGCCATTCTTATTTACCCCGTTTTATGGTAAACAAATTTTCAAAGAAAAGTTTAATGAGTAGCAATGTACTTCAAAATGAATCATTACTTAGCGCTTTAACTACAATGACAGTCCGCAGCCACTCGGAGCGTTTGACAACTAACCAGGACACCTACGCGTTGCAATGATCGTAAATTTAATTATAGAGTCAGTTTAAATATTTGCGTGCTCCTAATACTTCAAAACGATTTCTAGTAATGCGTATTATTACCCATTTTCGTAAAAACCTGGGTCATGGTAACACACTGTATTAGGAATAACGACCAAGTAATGTCGAATTACCCATTACGCGGAGATAGCGCCATCACGGTACGTAGACATTTGTCATATTATAATTTTCCCCCTTTACTAGATCATTTTATACCAACGTACCCTTGTAGGTAGGGCTTCCAATTCGAATATATCGAGTATTCGAATAATTCGAAATGCGGTATTCAAATACTATTTTGCTATCCGATTATTCATAGACGATTATGAATAAGTGGATTTTCAAAGTTTTGAATTTATTTACATTTTCCATATTTCCTCCTTTGTTACCGTTATATTATACACAGGGATTCGTTATAGAACATGAAATGGTAACACAATGGAAAAAAAAACAATGGGACATTTTTTCCGTTCGGATCGCCCGTATTGGTCCTATAGTAAAAATTTGTCCGTATGACTTATACAAACGATTATGAGGCATCTAAGTTTCATTGAATGAAACACCGAATTCGAATATCTAAGAAACGAATATCCACCTGAATATTTGGAAACCCTACGCGAGGCATGAATGGCAGGATATCATATAATTCTCGGGCCTCAAGGAGTAGGTAATTTACGGTCTTCCTACGGTAATGCCCCAGAACCTACGGGCGACGTTGAGGAAATAATAAATAAAGTAGCGTGAAATATTATCACCGGTTTGAGGTTTTTCGGCAGAAGACGTCACAATGCTTAGTGCGGGGTTGGGTTGATAAAGTGGTTTGTTTTTATTTGATTTTAGGTCCATATATTTATTAAACCACTAATTGGAGTTCGAGGCCAAAGAATCTACGAAAATATTACCACAACAATGAAATGTTCTTGCAATAGTAAATCTTTATTTTCTAAAAACAGACGTTTAGATATCTTATTTATTGGTAATTTTAATTCTTTAATTTATAGAAACAATATTATTTACTTATTTTCACGTAAATATAAGATATTTTAATAGAAACTTATTTATCCGCAATTATTAGTAACAAAGTTGGTATTGCGCTGGTATCACCTCAGGTGTTAATAACATTTGGTTCAGCAATTTAAGTACACATAAATTAAAACCCTATTTCTGCATACGTTTAGAAAATTGCAGAATAATACATTGTATTGTAGCGTGCTTTATGTTCACATTTCGTATTCGTAAAATTCCTTTTACCTACAAAATTCTTTGGCAGTGCTATAGTTCTCCATTTAAATAATCATACAGATCTAACGTTTTGTAAAAATGTGACAAACTCATTTTAAACCTAAGCGACAGTAAGTTCAGGACTCAACACTGATGGTGTTATAAAGGACTATCGACTTTTATGGGAGTGTACTCGATTTTTACCCAGGACTCGGGAGGATAAAGTGATGATGAAGACAAATAAGAAATAAAATACAAAAAATGCTTTCATTTTACATTTCCAAATTTCTTTCCCATAATTTTAACCTATAATAAGGCAGGGGGCTTAGTAATTTAACCATACTGTCTTAATAAATATGGTACGCTGTTGTTTGTGTTCACTGGTAATTCAACTTCTTTTTAAAATAGGCTTCGAAACGTTGGCTCTTATCATTTTAAGTTCTTTACAAGAAAATTTTGTCATATCAATGTTAGTTAAGAGAAAAGAAAAGTTATTAGGTATTTACGTGTTTTTAAGAAAATCCTAGTTGTGACAGCCATATTAAACAAAAAGGCGTACAAACATTACACAGGTGTGTAATGTTTTTATTAGGAATTATTTTAAATAAATAAATAAAATAGCAAAAAGGTTGTCGAAACCTGACAACTTTATTTGACAATGACATAAGAGACTTTGACAGATTTGACAATAACGCATCTGTCGTAATTTCGTTGGCCTCGAACTCCAATTAATGGTATACTTAAATAAACAATAGGCATGATGACAGGCAAGTCAAATCAGCATCTTTTTTCGAACTGTCAAAACGATCATCGCTATGAAATTTTATATGAAATACTCAAAAGTGACGTCACGTTTGAGTAATGCCAAATGACCTACTCCTTTAAGTTCTTTTCAATTTATTAAATAGAAGTTCTGTAAAAAAATTATGTCGTGCATAATGTTAAATAATTTATTTTAACTGAAGTCATCATCCCTATTATTTTGGATCCCTGACTTGCAGCGAATGCGGCCGTGTATTCGCTGCAAAAATTGGCTATATCAGTCACCTGAGAGCGCACCAGCGACGCTCTCAGCACTGAAAAACAGTCACTGTGGCCGAATAAACGGCTAGGAGAGATGATGATGATGACTGCGATCGCCAACACAGTTGCCCACCGTTATGGGTATTACCTCTTAATGCGTCTATATGCATAGATAATGATGTTAGCCAGGTATCATTCGGAAAATAGGGCCCTGTTAAGGTAAGGTAGAGTAAGATAGAACGGTTTTTTAATGGGGTAAAACAAAAAGCTGTTAGGACGACTTTTTGACCTTACCTTACTTACGTAAGTTGTAAGGACTGAATACTAAGGAATGAGATATTTACCTCTCATTCTTTAGTATACCTTCGTCCTTACAACTTCTTTTCTTACAGGTGTAGTCCCGTAGTCGTGCCATGACTTTGTAAGTGTCGGTAACGTTAGGTTTTACTCGATACTTAAAGCAGGCGATCGTGCTGGCTCCAATATGTCAAGGTGCATTTAGATCAAACGAGCATTCGCTCATTCTATCCCACTCTACGAATTCAACGAATTTCGACGAATCATGTAGAATGAGCTAAAGCTCGTTTGGTCTAAATGCACCTTTAGTGAGAGCGCGCATTACGTATCGAGCAAAACCTAACATATCCTATACTTTCGAACTCATAGCACGTCTCCCGATCTAAGACTAGTAAACTGCTCTCAGAACACGCGATTTTTTTAAAGCCAAACCCTCTAAACCAAAGAACGTCCCCATAGGATTGTTTACATGGACGGGTACATTGAGCTGTATTGTTTTTCAATCGTCGACCCCCGGCCGTGACGTCACGCATAGCAACATGGCGGTATGCGGTAGCGCAAAATCGATGGCTCGCTTGAGGGGTTAAGTGTTTTTTATGCAAAACTTCCGTATACGGTGCGCGTTGGGTTTTTTTGGGAAGGCTCCAGTTTGTTTCGTTTTATTTTAATTTGTGTTTGGAATAATGTTGCCGGTTTTATGCGCTTGTCTTTTTCATGGGGCTTATTTTTTTATTTTTTGCTTTAGAGGATTATGACGCTTTCCAGTCTTTGCATGCAGAATTTTTAGTGGTACGATTGTTTTCTGGCGGTTATTAAACTTTAATTTTAATAAGATAAACTATCTACATACGTCTGTTATTCCGTATAATTAAATTACATTAGTAAATAAGTTTTTATAAACGTTCTATAAAATGAAATGAAACCTTAGAAACTGATAACATTTCATTTAAAAAAGAACTTAATGGCATTATCGGTTATTTTATTTTACATACATGGAAAACCAACAGCTTAACACATAATTATCTACATACAAGTTAGCAATACAGAGCCAATTACATATTCTCACATAACTCACAAAACATACCAATTATTAATTATTTAAATAATTATTATATAAAACAATATATTAAATTTCATGTCGGGGTAACTGAAGTCAATACTATGTTGTTTGTATTTAATTTAAGTAATGACATGTACGGTACCACCTACAAACAAATGTTTTAATTATTAATTTGTCTTGTCACTCGTTGCTATGGTTACGGTCTCCTGGGTCACCGCTAGAAATCGCAGATCAAAGGCATTTTTTACAGTTATGTGACCTTTCCGTTGTGGGTCACCCAAAAATCATTTTAGTAGAGCACGCTGGATAATTTCTTCTTGCAAACTATGCCACTTTGTCCCCTGGGTCACGGGACAGAAGAACAACAAAAGAAATAAACAAAAATATATTGAAACATGAAACTTTCCTTGTGATAAATTATTTTATAACAAATATCCAATAAAACACATGCATCACAAACCATCCCGAGTCATCGTATTCAATAGTGCAACATTTATTAATGATCGAAATGATGAAATGCATTCAATCATTTCGTTAAATATTTTCAAATATGCTCGCCGACATGATCGATGTGTTGACGGTGATCATTTGTGTTTCCAGATGTTCTGGTGCATACAATAATAAATTGGTTAATATTTTTAAATGATCGCCTGTGATATATCTATCTTTCTCTGTCCCTGGTCCCAGCTCGTTACCTGGGGTCGGACCTCCTTATGGCTCGGTGCCAGGATGCTCTGTCCCGGGTTGTCGTGGTTGGCGTCAGTTGCTTGAGGTCTCTCTGGACATTGGACCACCACCTGGCGGAAGGTCTTGCTCTTCCTCTGGCTGGATTGGGGATATCGAGCACCTTGCGGACGGTGTGAGTATCTTCTCGTCGCATTACATGGCCATACCATCGCAATCTGCCCTCCTTTAGCTTGTCGGTGACAGAAGCAGAGCATGGGGGCAAGTGCCCCCATTCCCCCCCTGGATCCGCGCCTGGTTGTGAGTGTTGTGTGTAGGCCTAGTGACAACCCTAGCCTAGAAGTGAATAATCAAGAACACGTGCGGGCAATTCGCAAAACTTGCGCAGCTAGAAGGTGTTGATTCATTTTCTCGCCAGTTTTCCTGCGACCATAATGCCGGGGCCATGACATTGGTCTAAGGCGACCGGCTTAGCGGAAAACCGTACGTGCGAGAGGGAGTACCCATATCGGCATCCCGCTCCAACTCATGGACGCCTTAGACCAATGTCGTGGCCGGGCCTTTATATTAAAAGTTTAGACGACTAAGGCCCGTTTGTTGTTAAAATATGAGTGATAATCGTTTTGAGAACTGTTTGTCTGAGGATTCCAGTGGCTAGTAAAACACCTTTTGAATTTCATTGAAATACGATATGACCAATAAAACGGGCAGGCTATAATGCTCATTAAAATATTTAAAACGAATTCTGCAACGGAACGTGACTCGACGCGCGTTTCATTAGTTCTGAAACGCCACATTTCATATTTGGAACTACATTATTTTCGAAACCGTTGTAATTAAGTTAATGTTAATAAAGTTTAATGACATCTGGTTTTGGGAGCAAATTGAATTTTGCGTGAGCGGAGAAAGCTTCGATAAATATCGGATCCGCAAAACAAAACGAATTAATTCCTTATTATGTCGTAGGCTTCCATTGATTCTCTCGTAATTTTCCCTTTTAGTTTGCACGTTTTAGTTAGCCGCGTGATGACGGTAGTAATAGCCATGTGGTGACGGCAGTAAGAATATATTTGTCACCACCCCAACTCCTCCCGCGGGTGTCGTAAGAGTCGACTAAGGGATTGAAGTGTCACTGACAAATATTTGATATAATTGATGTAAGATTGAGGATGGGCAGCAGCGTCATCATCAGTGGTCGGATATCCCGGTGCAACAAGGGGTGAATGACCTCAAACATTATACTAATATGGATATACCACGGGACTCCACAAAATTACATCCAGTAAAGTTTAGTAATATTTTGTAAAGCAAAATAAGTGCATGTACATATTGTACATACAAGCGTTTATTATTATGCGATTTCGACAATTATTTTAAAAGATCGGTTATAAATTTTGTTTAATATTGACCTTAGTACCAAATAGCCTTTTGGTATGAATATTCTTAAATAAATGAGTTTAGCTTTAAAAATAGAAGCTTTTTACTAAGGCACAATAGGTTCCACTTCAGAAATTGCGAACGTAAAAAAAAACAGAAATATCATATAATACACGATTATTTTAATCCGTGATCAGGATTAAAACAATATCCATACCCAGCCTAAATTAAACATTTTAGGTGAGGTCTCCCGCAGATACCTCAAAATTTATTAATTTAAAGTTAAAGGAAAATTGTATCCAATAACCACTAAATGGTACATGGTCTTCCTGAAGTCATCAATTACTAAATTAGAAAAATATACCTGGTTACGGATTAAACATCATCGTGTATGTAACATAAAATCAAACATTTTTAAGCATGAAGACTTGACACACCTATGCAGACACATTAGAGTAAATATATGTATTTTATGAAAAAATTATGGCTTACTAGGTTCTATAAAGTTAAAATAGCATATAATTATGTTCTCTAGATTCTCTATTTTCAATCGATTCCTTTTCACATCTAAAATCCATTTGTACGCCGAAAAAGTCCTTTCCACTTCTACGGATGTCAGTGGAGCAAATTTGTAAAGATACACTTCAGATTTCACAAACCGTTGTTCAAAACACTTTTTTTTAATTCGGACAAGTTTGGGATTGTTCTACTTAGGATCACGAGCTCTTTCAAACCTACTAGGAGAAAAAAAGTGTCCGAAAATGTTTTTTTTTCCATTATGCTATCGTTTTTATAGACTTTGTATGGCAATAGCGTAATGGAAGAAATTAAAAATATACGAATATTGTGGGACAGTTTTTTTCACCTATCAGAATTAAAAGAGCTCGTGATCCTGAGTCGAACAAGCCCAAACTTGTCCGAATTAAAAAAAAAGTGTTTTGAACAACGGTTTGTGAAAACGCCCAAAGATTTCGTTTATGTTCGCAATTTGAGCTGCCTTTTTAAGTATACCTATCAGATCTATATTTTTTTTTTCAAACTAAACCCGGGAATTTAGGTCATATCCATATTAACTTTTCTACTTGGTATCCCCTGGTGTTGCACCGGGATATCCGACCACTGGTCATCATAGTAGACACACTACTGCGATCGCCAAACCACTTGTCCAGCGTAGCGATTACGTATTTACCTCTTAATGCGTCTCCTAGTGGTGCATTCCAAGAGAATGTCGGGTACGTGACGATGTTCTTCGCGTACTTTCCAGAAAGTGATTAATATAATTTTTGATGTAGTTTTATAACTGGGTGTTTGTATTAATTGTATTTATAGAGAATTCTCGCACTTTCCATATATGTCTAAGGTAGCTGTCATAACCGTCACGTTGCCGACAAAGTAGACTATTTCGTGGAATGCACCTAATACGCATAGTTAATAGGAGAGCCGTACGTCCAGCAGTGGATTGAGATAGGCTGAAGATGATATTGATGATGATGATGTAATAAAGTTTAATGACATCTGGTTTTGGGAGCAAATTGAATTTTGCGTGAGCGGAGAAAGCTTTGATAAATATCGGATCCGCAAAACAAAACGAATTAATTTCGTCGTCCTCATTTTATCACAGGCTTCCATTGATTTTCTCGTTATTATTTCGCTTTTAGTTTTCACGTGGACTGGAAAATATTGCGAAGCTGGGTCTTATATTACGTATTCAAGTGATAAAATTACCTTCTAGATCGTCACGTTTCAATAGCGGACTATGTTTTTATTATGACACGGTGAGTTCTTTTATCACTTGGTCAAAGTGAATCGATATTGAACATAATACTTATTTATTACAATATTTAAAATGATAAATAGTAATGTTAATTTACCTTTTTTACGTGAGAAAAGATATATAGTATTAATAATTGCTTTGTGTAAAAAAACTTACCAATGAATATTTTATTGCAAAAAAATATAAAAATATTTTTTTTTATTTATTGTGAAAGCATACCAAAATTGGATATATGGCGGAACCCACGCTAGACCTGAATCTTGGAGCCCTGAAATGCAGTGATTACTTTATTTAACATAATATACTCGAATACATTAGATATGATAATATGAGAATTAAAAAGAAAAATAAAGTTAAGTAGGTAAATTTAATTGAATTTTAGCTTTAGTGAGACATTTAAACTATAAATATAATAAAACGCACTCACATGTATTTAGTCACTACGCTATTTAGTTAGTACTTGCGACGCGTGAATGCGGGCTTGATAATGGGGACCTAGGCTCTCCAAAACATATCGCGCTTAGTAACTAAATCCTTCCTAAATACTCTATTATCAAAATCTGTACCGCGTTCACGCCTCGCAACTCAGCGCGGCGCGGCCCTTTAGTTATATATTTTTATAGTTATTATGTCACACGATTTTTTTTTAAGTTACAGCTAGGTATAATTTTGTTCTATTTAATAAACCTTGTTTATCAGTTTTGACGAGTTTCCAAGGTCCTATTGACAGGATTCGGTGACAAATACCGATGATTCCCACTTGCAGGTAAGGCCGATCACAATCGGACGTTGGGAGCGGGAATATTGGGATTAAAGTCTGCGGTTGACGTGTGGTACAAGAGCCCCGTTTGCTACGGGTTTATGCAATTCTACTCGTGTACCTTAAGGTGCATTCAGCTATGCTATTCTCTTATTCACACATTCGACGCTACGTTAGTCAATGAGCTCGACGTCGAGACAGCCTTGTCTCAAATCCTAGCTTTTTTTATTCGACTTAGGAATCGAGGCTGTGAGCGAGGTTGTGGGCGAGTTCGTCGCTGTTTTTCGTTAGAGAATGCGAAGTTCGTACACTAAACGTCACACTCTCGACGCAGTGTAGTTCCAGCTCACGCCGCATTCGTCGCCGAGCACTATTAGTGTCGTTTAAAGTACATTAGTGAATACCATTTTTAGGCTCGACGCTGCCGCAGTGCTGACACAGCGCTGACAGCAAGGTGGTTTCCTTAGTGAATAACACTGCAGACCAAACGAGTATTCGCTATTCTATCCCCCTCTATACGAAATCAACGTAGAGTAGGGGTTAGAATAGCGAATGCTCGTTTGGTCTGAATGACCTTGGTTGTTCTGATATAATGAGGGTTTCCGATTTTTTTCCTGCCATCAGCTTACAATTTTGCTGTTTGTCTATTTCTAGTCAATACGTGCGTGCGTTAGAGAGGCAAACAGCGAAATTGTAAAATGTAACTTTATAAAACGCAACCCAGGCGGTGCTACCTTGGCGCCTGGTTCACGTTTATGTGTCAAACACATTTTTTTCATTTTACTAAAAAAAGAATACAACGAACGATTTTCGTACGTACCTACATGGGCCAATAAAGCTAAAATCGAGTACTTACGTATATTTTCTCAATATTCTAAGTACACTCAACCTGACATATTACATTCTTATTCAGCTCTTGTAATAATATCAATATAATATCGGTTACTTTATTTCCAACTCAACGAACTCAACTAACGTCCATGAAACATTCCATCCGTTTTAGATCCCATATAAATAATCGAAAACAATAAATCGACATCAAACGACGAGAACTAGGGTAATCCCAGATCACAGAATTGAAATTAGCAAAAAGATCGAATGGCTATAACGCGGCAATTATGTTAATTCCGACGATAAAACGCGATTTTATCTTCTGTCGCGCGATTGAAACGTCAGATTTTATCGCTGCAAAAGTGGAAAATTAAATAAATGACCGCATTTGCATTTAAAGGGGTAGTAATTTTACGCTTACACGATACAATAACCTGCGTTTTACTTTTCGATACTGGTATCATCGGTTCGATTATTTTAATTTCACTATTCATTAGTTAAAACGAATTCGTTGAATGTCGTAAAAAGAGGTTTATTAAGTGGAGTAATCATAGCAGGAGCATTAATGGAATTCAAAGTTTCGTGAGACATTATAACTATAAATACAATTGAGCGGTTAGGGTGATTCAACTTTTTTCTGTCTGTTATTGACATGGTTATGATCGCCCGAGTCACGCTGGTTTTATGCAAACATGCACACTTTTCAGTACAGATGGCGCTTTTTTTACGCGCTAGTGCGATAAATAGTTAATTTTACGTCAAGTCGAAATCTTTTGAGGGCCATATGAAACGTCGTACGGTACTGGTGCGAAAACGAATTTCGTAACTCGTGTCGATTTAAATACATACATACCTACTGCACAACATCATGTCTGTAGGTAGCCCATTAAGGAAAGGGTTTATTAACACCAGAAAAATACATGTTTGCATTGCATATTTAAGTAGCATAATTTTCCAAAAAACCAGCGTGTCTCTGGCGACCGTAACCATGGCAATAACATACAGAAAAAAGTTGATTCACCCTTAAACTCACGTGTATACTGTATGGTCACTATGCGCGCCATGTTTCGGAGAGCGTCTCCATTATCAAATCAGTCAACACAGGTTCGGTGCTTGATAATGGTGACCTGGGCTCTCCGATACATGTCGCGCGTAGTGATTAAATACACGCGGGTTTAACCGTTTAATTACATTTAAACATAAATAAAATATATTTTGGGACATCTGACACAAATCGACCTAGTTCCACGGTAAGCTCAATTAAGGCTTGTGATGTGGGTACCAGGCGACGATATATTTAATATATAGATACATATAGATACTTAAGTACATAGACAACCATGACCAAGGAACAAATATTTGTGATAAATAAATACACAAATAATGCCCTCGCCGGGATTCTAACCCGGAACTTCCAGCTTCGTCGGCAGGATCACTACCAACTTGGCTACAGAGGCTGACAAATGAATAATATGGTAAATTAGTCTATTCCCTTTTCCTTCTTTCTACAAATACAAGCAAAAATCATACCCTAAAAATACCAAAGCCAAAAAGCTGTATTTCTAAGCACACAATAGCATACAAGTATATCGACGACATTTATCGCTTAACACCGCCATAGCCCCCGGGTTAGGCTCAAAAGAATCGACGTCAATGCTAAAGAACGAACAGCACTCAATGCGAAAGAATTGAGTTGTGCGACATTTATATTGAATTTGCGAAATACCGTTATCAGATTCGGTTTCGAATGGATTTTGCTTTCTTTCAGAACGCTTTACATTTGTTGTACAGCGTTACTTTTCTTAAAACGATGTAAATATTTTTGAGCCATTGTTAAGTTCATATTAGGTATGTTCAAGAAAATTATGTTCAAAATAATATATTGGTAGTCATGTAAATCGCCCACTTTTTTTACATTAAATATGACATTAAACATGAAGTAATTAATGAGTCCATGCTACAGCTTCATAGTTCTTTAAAAAAGTGAATAAAATGAAACGTAACTATGCTAGATTGTAAAGTCTTTATTTTTATTTCAATTAAGTTTGCAAATGTAGGTATAGTATCGTGTACCCAGTTTATGAATGAATTTTAATATACTTTTGCAGCTAACTATACAATAAACTCACAAATAAATCTAACCGGATCTCTTAAACCTTTTAAACCTTGAATATGAATAAGCAGAATAGTACTACTACTACTCGCTCATACACTATAAAATTGGTTTCTTACTTATTCCCTAAACATAGAGTTGCTAGAGAAAAATGTCAGCCTACACATTTCCTAATACATATTATTATTTACTCTAAAAACTTTTATAGCGATATGCTAATACGTTGACAAACAGGAGTTTCTTTTAACCGACAAAACACCGTCATTTTTATCATTTTTCGGATTAATGTAAGAATAACGGTAAGTAAATGATTTAAAACTAATAGTGTTTGAAATAAGGAAATATTTAAAATACCTAACGTTATTTTGTATTGTAGTTTTCCTAATTGCCGATAGGTACCATTTTCTTAATACATTGCATACCTATAAATCTTACTATCAACCAATTGAATCCTACGTCACATTAAAACTATGTAAAATGACAAGTATTGAGAGTTTTCTTACAATCTCCTATAACTTCTCTTCGGCATAGTTCTTGCCTTTGACAAAGATCTTATTTAGTTGGTGGATGTCTTTTGTCACCATTAACAATTTCACTTGGTTGGTCTTTTCACCAGAGACGTTTCACCATTCCATCCCGGACTCATAAAGTTTGAAAATAGTAACGTGTTTATTTTAAACATAATATCGTCGTTTGACAACCAAAACTGACTATAAAAACTCACTACTCTTAGCAACGTCGTATATGTCCGTACTGAATCTGAACTGAGATAAGACTTTTATTTGTTTGGCAATTTTATGGATTTAATTAAATAAGACTGACATGCTCTTCCTAAAATAATAAACCATTTACTGTGTCTCCTCTACTTAAAGGTTGTCTGGAAGAGATCGCTTTTTAGCGATAAAGCCGCCTTTTGTGACCTCTGTTTTTTGTATTTCTTTTGTTTTGTGTACTTTTAGTTTTTATTACGTGTGAGGTGTGCAATAAAGAGTTTTACATTGTATTGTATTTACATTTGTCAATTTAAACAAGACGCAGCGCGATAAAGGGACAATTTAATACAAGAACGCCCAAAACGAATTGTTTATTTTTACTAAAAGATAACTAAGCAAAATAAGCTCGTTTTCCCACGCTAGAACATTAAGTAATTAATGAGTCCATGCTACAGCTTCATTTAAATCTATCTTAGGATTAAATGGCTGGAATAAAAAGCAATCGGTAAGCTCCCGCCCGTGGAAGCGGTGGAGAAACTTTCTGGCTTTCTTTTAGCGGCCTCCGAAACTTTGAGATACTAGTTTTGTTGTTTCCATTTCCAAATGCTTCTAGAACAAGCGAGTCGTTTATCAAGCTATAATTTTAGTGTGCATCAGTGATCTGATACCGGTTTTTTCTTCATAAAATAGGACTGTTCTAATTTTGTTCTTCGTAAGTATATAAATTCTCTGTTAATGGATTACGTATTTTTAAATTTCGCAGTGTGCTTTTGACAGAAAGTAAATATTTTCTAATACGAGTAAGTGGTTTTATTACCCACAACTCTCGTATTGCTCGCTTTTTTTATTTAATTACTACTAATTGTTTCAACCTTGTAACTTATTTTTCATTTTAAATACATAGTGTATTGTAGCGATATTAGAGTTACAATGTTAACATGATCGTATCATGAAAGTAATAACCATTCGATGAAAGCGTGATAGAAATCGATTGACATTTTTATGACAGAAAATTATACGTAGGATGAATAATCTTATTATGAACAGAATACAACTCATAGGTATCTACTCGTACTTATCTCTCTCATCTCATATTACCCAATTAATTGTGGAATGTAGTTATATGAACAGGTTCATATAACTATGACGTAATTGAATTTGTGTAATTTAGGTACTATCATCATCATCATCATCATCATCATCATCAGCCTATGATAGTCCACTGCTGGACGTAGGCTTCTCCTATTAACTACCTAGCGTATAGACGCATTAGGAGGTAAATGCCCATAATCGCCACGCTGGGCAAGCGGATTGGCGATCGCAGTAATGTGTCCACTATGATGACGCTGCTGCCCATCATCAATCTTTTATCAAATAATGGTCAGTGACACTTCAATCCCTTAGTCGACTCTTACGACACTCGCTGAAGGAGTTGGGGTGGTAGGTACTATATTAAGTACTAAAACCATATTTAAATATTTACTACTAACACTTGAACCATTTCGTTTGCTTGATTGACAACAATTTGAAAATCTCGCAATGAACTAATTAACGTGCGTTTAATTATTTACGTGTTTTTATTCACTATCCGTGATATTTTCTTAGAATCTAAATCTCGCTGTAACAAAAGACCTCATTTTAACTGTTACAGTATTATAAAGTTGTAATGTTGATCTTTCGAGATCATCTAAATTTAATCGACGATATCTTTATAAGCTTCAAATATACCTATATTTTGGTCTAAATATCTTAAATTCTTCAACAACTTAATATCAAAACACTCGATTTTCGTCACTACTGATTCTGTAAACACCAAACAAAGTCTACCTAAGCTCCTCCCTTGATTTGTTTACGCAACTCTATAATTAGGTTTTTTTTCAAGATGGCCGACTTAGTGATATTGGCAGCGAGAAGCGCTCAGTCGCCCGTCTCTGGCATTGAATAATGGAAACCTTTCAATCGATTACTTGGTAATTCAAACCCCGCCTTGTTGTTTTTATAATTTACTTTTTAGGATTGCTGATTACTTAATAATGCCGTAAAAAGGATTGCTATAATGAAGAGATTATGTTTTCCTCTTCTATTTTTAGCGAATTTGTTTACTGTTTATTCAGTCTTTGTTTACCTCGGCTTTTCAGACGGATATCTAATTATCACATTTTTAGAAGCTAAACGTCAAAATATTACTTAGATGTTCATAATTGTATACCTAGTCATGGTCATAATATATCGGAGCGAACAAAATGGCCATAAAATGGGTTTTTGGCTTTAGTGTCAACGCGGTACGGTACATGTAACAATATTATTTAGCACTTTTGGTATTGATGATATAGGTACTTAATGTGATGGCGGCTATACCTACTTCTACATTTTTAAAGTAGACACTATTCAACTAAAGGAATCGTTGACCAATCTAATAATATACGGTAGTATTTGAAATGATTGAAAAAAAAATCTAATAATATGTTATTCGTCCCTTTTCTATCATGTTATAAAAAAACTAAATGATAAAGAGAGCACGATTGTAATTTCGATTAGAATCATTTCAGAATCGGCCCCACGTTGGGCGCCAAATATCATTAGGTGAGACTCGGATCCTCTCAGATTAGAAGATTCGATTTACTTCCGTAAGATATACGAGTATGTGCTTATCTCGATAACTCTGAGCTTAGGTTATATTTTAACTCTGCCAATAAAGTTAGTGATTGATAGATTTCTTATCGAATTTGTCGCTACAGATAAATATTTTTAGAACTCTATGGATTTTCCAGCTTTTGTTTTTATGCTTCATGATTAAGGTTTGGGACTCAAATCAATACGAACGTCTTGTGATTTTGTGACTAGGTACCTATTTTATAAGGTTTTTGTTAAAAAGTATTTCTTCATAATCTACCGATAGACGGCGTACAATACTTATTCCTATGTGATTACGTCATCATTATCTATACACACAACATAATATACCAATGCATATGCAAATATTACATGATTCATAATAAATATTCTATCATCTGAGACTTATAATAATGGTATATCAATAAGAGTTCCATTTTTATTCTTTATTGCGCTCCCAAGATGTCTTATACATTCATTAATCATCCAAAGGGTCTTACGGCCGAAGGTCGGACTTAAGATCCATAATTCCGGTAAAACAGAAACAAATCCCATCAGTTCGCAATCAGCGAGCTCGCAGTGGCTCGTCAAACATTGTTACAATAATCCGTGCTCTTACTATGAACCTATAGACCTCCACTAAAATCGTTAATTTCTAGCAATGGACACTTCGAATACAGCTTGATCTGAGTGACGAAGACAGATGTTGGAACTTTCCGATTTTTAATATTCACAACAGCCATTTGCGTAATCAATCATCCTACTCGTACTCTCATATTGGATAGAGAAAGAGGTATAGTAAGATAAGTCACTCAAAAAAAGCTAGATTAAGTAACCAGCTTGGTCTACAAACATTTGAAAACAAAACAACAAAAGAGGAAACTAAAAGAATTTCAGGAAGTTTCCCTACAGCTTCTACTGGCCGGAGCTTACCAATCCCTTTTTATTCCAGACAAATTGTTATTCCTAAGACTTTATATTTAATTCTAAGACAGATTGAACATGGACTCATAAACAACCGTAATTTTATTTGTAGTATTGTAGCAGGAACCAATTACAAAGGCAGACATTTTTCTCTCTGGCAAGAGTAATTAAGTTACAAATTAATGTTAAAAACCCGTGTGTAATATAAATTAAAGCATCGAACTTCTAGACGCACAGCGGTTTCCATCCTTACTTGGTAGATATTCCATTAATTCGCACGAAGCGCTCCGATTCTTCTTTTCTTATGCGGGCTGCCAAGGAGTGGACTTCCCTGCCGGCGTCTATATTTCCTAGATCATATAACCCGTCAGTCTTCAGGTCACTTTTTGGGCGAACTCACTCAATCGTAGGCCGTTTCTCTGCCCTCGGTGGACACAAGTAAGCCCATTTGAAAAAAAAAATACAGGTAACTCACGCCGCTCTTTCATAGTAAGGACCCCGGTACCTAGAGCGTCTTTTTGGGTCCCTCGTCGATTTCACGCTTCACCGGCCGCTCCACCAGAGACGAGAATGTTTTTTAAAAGTGTAGTGGAAGCGAAAAAGTAAGAATCATTAGTATAGGCTTTTTGACGGGATGGGCGCCTGAGCGGTGAGATTCAAGGAACCAATTTTATAATTGGTTTCTGGTCATTGTCGGTTGGAAAAACGAAAAACATACGACTCGGTGGTCAAAGATTTACAGCTTGTGTAAATATTTCCACTGGTATGCTTCATGTAGACGTGTGGCAATAGAGTCTATCACAACAATCAAAGCATGTGAGTGGGCTACAAACCGGGGAACCTAGTCGTACTGTTTATCTCAAAATTACATGAATTCTTTAATTTTAGACATGTCTAACGAAATCGTTATCTAACCAGCGTTGAAAATTTCTGGATTACGTTCCGTTTCTATACAAACAGTTCGTTTTTTCCAGATTTTTTTTGGAAAATATCAATGAAACCAATGTGTATTCGGTCTAATTCTATATTCACTTATATCAGGAGAATGCGATGTCATCTAAGAAAAGTCAATTGAAATAGATGGAAGGAGTGACAGTGACAGTAATAATGTTTATTTCTGAAAAAACCCGAAAAAAAACGGAATATACGAAATTTTCGTACATTCCCGAAAGAAAAATCTGATTTCTCCGAAATTTTCAACGCGATATCTATCTAAAAGTAAGACTAGGGTGAATAGTTTTGTGTAAGCTACTAGGTTTACTAAAAGTTGATAAAAATCCTGTTACGTTGTAAATTCATAACACGACGCAATTGCATGCACTCGGTAATTTGTTTATACAATGCACCGATATAATGCTCTGTTGTTGATTACCGCAATATAGGTTTATATTGGAAACACAGCTGGATACCTAATTGTTTCTGTAATTATGTTTGTAACAATATACCAGTTGATCGATCGGTATGCCACTATTGGTCTATTGTGATAGTTATACAAATATTTCTTAGTTTTATAGTTATTCAAAAATTGCATTATTTGCTTGGTTTCTGTAAAAACAGACAAACAAGTAAGTGTATATATTTTTTGTATACAAATATTACTACAAAAAAAAATAATACTCAAAACAATTTGAGTTGTTCCACAAAAATATTAACTTGGGGTCAATGGGAAGTCATACATATCAGCCAACACCACTTTGTTACTCGAACAATATCATCATTATAAATTAATTAGTCGGAATATTGTCGGTATATGAATTGTGTACTTCTGTCTCCATTTAGCCCTGTCCATGGCGACTCCCTTAACTTTCCTATACGACAAAACGTCTACCTTCTCTTTTATCTAACTTATCTTTGGCCTCTCTCCCCCTCACTTTCCTTCAATTCTGCTTACTAGGATGTTCTTAATAAATTTAATATACAGGGTGGCCCATTCAAATCGGTCAGTATGGGAAAGACTGAAACTATAAGACATACGAAGATTTGTTCTTAGAAAACCATGTCACCGATTTTGATAAAAAGAAAAACTGTATTCATACATTTGAAAAATAAACTGTACCCAGCCAGAGAATCGAACCCGGTTGTTTTGAAAAAATAAACATACACTATTTCTATTCAGATATCGTTTGTGTAGGTCTTAAGCAGTAAATGTCTCTAAGAAACATGATGTCCAAAATGAATGGAATTAATTGTTATCACGTAATTAAATTTATTTTACTAGGTGTTTATTGTGTAAATCTTAAGAAAAAAAACTTTTTTCTTTCATATTTATCAACGCAGTTTTTCTTATTATCAAAATCAATGACATGGTTCCTAAGAATAAATCTTCGTATGTCTTATAGTTTCAGACTTTCCCATACTGACCGATTTGAATGGGCCACCCGGTATAATTTACACAAAAGATCCCAATGGGTCGAAGTGTATCCGTAAGGGCCCCACCAATAAGATAAGCATATTAATAATCGTATAGGTTAGCCAAGCATTTTCCCTCTCCTGTTTTCTATCATGTTAAACAAGCTCTTTTTCTCCTTCACTCTTTTAAGTACCTATTTCACTCTTTATTTCGCCGCTATTCGTTCTCAACCTCACATCTGCAACTTTCACTTAATAGAAAAAGCACCCTTTTTAAAATGAAAGAAAGGTGATATTTCCATGAGTTTACTGCTGTTGGTGTATTGTTGTAAATAAAAGATGCTTATATTCTTATTAGTTCTTGTATTTTGAGTAACACTTAATAATTAATATTACAAGGCTTCGGAGATGCGTGCTGTTCGTAGAGCGGTAGATTTAAAGAGAGGGAGCCGTCTCCACTGACAGCTGTCATAAAGTGACATTGACATAATAAGCGTTCAGAGATATCACAATCTATGTATACTACAGTTGGTCCGAGGCTGACGACGATTTGTGATCTTTTCCGTCCAACTTATGTTCTCCATTATATTCTGGGGAAGGCCAGCTCCATATTTCAAAGGCCTCAAGAATTTTCCTACAATAGACATCAGTGACCTCGTACCAATGAGTTTTTCTGAAACTTATGTACGGGATATCAGATGATATTTACCATTAGCTTTCGGTGAAGGAAAAACATCGTGAGGAAACCTGCATACATCCGCGAAGAAATTTAAAGGTGTATGTGAAGTTCCCAACCCGTATAGGGCCAGCGTGGGGACTATAGCCCAATCCCTCGCATATATGAGAGGAGGTCTGTGCCAAGCAGTGGGACTTTATATAGGCTAAAATATTTATATTTTTAGACACTGAAATTGTGCAACCTATTCTAAAATCAAGTGGAAACATTGTAACAGTTTACCGCTCGATTGTGACGTCTTGCGATTTTCGAAACTATCAAGTTGGAACACGTTCCCGTAAGTATTCCCCCAGGAGCGAGTTAGCAACTTGAGCGAGCATTCAAACAAGTTTACAATGCATCTTATTGTAAGGGAATAAGGTCTAGAACATGTCTTTGACTTCAACCGTACGTTCAGAGATATTAATGGCTCGATTTTATACGGAGTACAAGCATTTCTAGACAACTCGCAGTAGATAGATGGGAACAGTAAAATTGTCGTTTTATCTTCAACGAGATACTAACTCCCTTATTCATAAACATCTTCTAACTTAGCAAGCCGCTAAGTATTGTTTGTCCCTTTCGGATTTATGGACATATTTTTAGATTAGGAGACGTTTATGAATAACCCCTCGTATGTAGTCAGTTAAAAATGTATTACTGTAAATTAAACCTTGAAAAGAAAATAAAAATCTTCTAGTGATTGACGAATCACCAATGTAATAGAAGATTTGAATTTTCTTCCTTTCGGGTCTTCTCCACAGTTGAGGGGATAAGGGAGTCTTCGTTTAAAACGATTCATCTCATATCTCATTGTCATCATCATCATCATCAGCCTATGATAGTCCACTGCTGGACGTAGGCCTCTCCTATTAACTATGCGTATAAACGCACTAGGAGGTAAATACCCATAATCGCCACGCTGGGCAAGCGGATTGGCGATCGCAGTAATGTGTCCACTGTGATGACGCTGCTACCAATCATCAATCTTTCAATCAAATATATTATTGGTCAGTGACACTTCAATCCCTTAGTCGACTTTTACGACACCCGCAGGAGGAGTTGGTGACAAATGTATTCTTATTGCCGTCACCACACGGCTTATATCTCATTTTATCATCCTTAAATAGACTAATGTGTTGAGTTAGTAAATTTAGTTTTTTCCTTGCCAGAGAAAATAATAAAGCTTCTTGTACGGCCAGAGATGTAGGGTTAGAAATGTTGGCATTCATAAATGCAACTTGCCTAAATTGAATAAACAAAAAGTCGCATCAAGTTTTTGTGGAAGTTTCCATTTTTGTTACTAGATTACTACATTTATGATAAAAAAAAACATAAATCGATACCTCCTACGTATACTGGTGCAAGTGCAAAATCATCATTTTCCAGGAGAGCTGTTCAAAGGTACAAAGTTCTGTAACTAGCTCATACAATGAAATAATTTCATCATATTTTCAAGAATTTATAACAAATACATTTTAATAAAATCTACATATTTACTTTTTTGAATTAATTAGTAGTTTTTGAAAAAATTGTACTTACACCAGTATACGTGAAATTTACGAGTTCTTGTTTTTGATGAACTGATACAACTACCGTATACGAAGTATACTATGACTCGATGAATACGGATATATTTTTAGTGCCTTTGATGTATATTTTGTATCATGCACCGTAAATATCTAAACAAACCGGAGTTGTTGCTCTGATGTTTTTTATTGGTTAGTTTTCGCCTAATTTGCCACTTGTACCAGTATACGCCTAAATTGATTAATCATGTACCAGTATATGTTGAAGCTTTTTTTGTATGTTATGGGCATTGCAGGAAGTCTAAAAGTATATAAATACAAAGAAAAAAACGCTTAAAATAAAGAAAAGAAAGCTGATTTACCATAATTTTTAAATAAGTATATTTTTTATTATTCTTAGTGTCCTACTGGATTAATGGTTACTGGAAAAAAGTCTTGATACAAACACATAGTTTTAATTTCAAACAATAAAGACATGTTTTACAACATCAAAAGGCAATATAACAATTGAAGAAATAACATCAACATAAATATTTCGGCGTTGCTTTTACAAAATAAATATATACACGAATTCGATGCCATACTTCAATACTTCTTAGGTGCGTACGTAAGACGTAACTACTTAGTAATGATTTTAAGACTCAAATTAATAGAAGTACCTATATATTGGAACTACTAAGTAGGCTTCTTTCGTTTTAGTGTTAGTATGTCAAAATTCAATGTCTTTATAAGTAGCTGATATACTTTTTTTACTGTCTGGGCTATCAGACTTAAAATTATAACCGACGTGTCATTCGTCCATCCAATACTGGTGGTGGTAGGTTTGAGAAGACGATATAATTAAAGACATTATACAGGGTGACATCGGAGTCGTGATCCAAACTGTAAGAAACGTGTTAAGATGGTCTTCCTAAACAATGTTCTCTATGGGACCTATATGAACAAACATACTTTTTTTAAGACTAGTAAAGTTCGAGTTCATTAATATGTATACATTTCTCCATACTAATCCTTTCCAAATGTGTTTACATAATTATGAAACGAGACTGGAAGTTGTGAACACTTCCGCACCGTTCGGTATGAAATCAAGTTTTTTTTTCCGCGATAATCATATTTGTTCCATGGGAAACCTTGTTGAGAATGACCATCTTAACACGTTTCTCACTGTTTGGATCACGACTCCGATGTCACCCAGTATATGCATTAGAAAACAATTTCAAATGGTTACGAATATTATCCACTTGTTATTCAACAAGGACCAAAGGGAATATTGTAAGCTCTGATTTCATTTAGTAATTAGAATTCTTAATATTGGCTCGTAAAGAATATGTATGCTTAGGAGCAGTCATCGGTATCTTCTTACCCCTTGACTTAGCGTTCCGATAAACATAGTTTGTCCCTTTCGGTCTTATCAGTACATATATAATATAAGGCGGTTAGCAGGCAAGTGCTCTGTCTAGGCTTCTACATTGATGTACTTCTAATATATTGTTATTGAACACGGGAAAAAATATCGTGGGAAAATTAAAGAACGTCAGTTGTGTTGCTCTGTTATTACATATTTGAAAAACACACTACCTAATTCTTCGGCATGAGAATGGCTGGCCAGATTCGTATTCGTATGCGGCCTTGCTAATATTCAGCTATCTATATTAGCTTAGCTGGCAAGCAGTAATCTACTATTTTTTTTATATTTAGGTAGGTAGGTAGGTTACGCATAATTCATTTAATTTAACATAACAACTAATCAAATAACAACAATATTTCTAAATAATAAACAATAGAGCCTACTTTTATGTGTAGATTTTAGAGTGTTGCTCGCGCATACTGGTATAACTTCCTCCCGCGGCGATAAGTGTACTGCGTATAGTGGTACAAGTCACTTAGCTCAGTATACGACGTTCAAACCAAAAAAAGGTGTTAGTTATATCAGTATACGCCACTTTATTTCAAAAACTAGCGGTAATTTTGCCACAAAAATTTTATAGCATGTAGATATAAGTATTTTGAACCCAAATATGCAAAAAAACGAAAATGGTAAAAATGTCACTTGCACCAGTATACGTAGGAGGTATCGAAATTATGTTACGACGTTAAATGTTTTCATTAAAGGCCTCTAATTTTATTTTTTGCAAACGACTGACAAACTAAAAACAACTTTATTTCCTAACATTTCAACGTTTATCTTGTATGTATGAGCCTAAAGGTGCGTTCAAACTAAAAGAGCATTCGCTGTTCTAACCTCCCACTCTACGAAATTCGATCGGTACACAAAACGTGATTGGTTAATTTCGTAGAACGGGCGCTTGAACAGCGAATGCTCTTTTGGTTTAAACGCACCTTTAGGAGGTTATACTAAGCACTGTTAGTAAAACCAACACTCGGAACCGTCACGCCACGCCACATGTGATATACGCCGCTCGTTGCGCTAAGAGTCTTGTCTTTCATGATTTAATACCTCCTCAAGCGGGCATTATACCTGGCCTTCCTGGCCCATCAATCACTACAAGCCAACTACTCTGACCTGGGTCTAGTGAAAACTACATGTATTCGTAGGTCAGCTGATACTGGTATTTTATGGGGAGCGTGGGACGATATAGCACGTGAAACGTGCGGGCGATTTCTTTTATTCGTAATGTTTGTTGGCTACAAAGAATTTCACACTTGTATATATAATACTAGTTATTAATACTCGGAACTATGGATGCAAAACTTAAAACAACTTAAAAAATGACATTATGGGAACATTTTAGCCAAGAAAAATAAGAATAATAATTATGGAATCATCTGTATTCTATTTTATTGTCAATTTCTGAATCTGGAAATTACAATGTTTGGGTGTGTAGGTACATACTCGTAATGTATATTTTAAGTGCCCTTTCATAATAATTATATCCACTTAACAAGTTTTGTTAAAGTTTTGCACCCAAAGTTCCGATCACATATCTAAGACACATGATATACCTATCATAGTCTAGGACCTATAAAAAATTGTCACTTCTCAGAATTTTATCTAAACCTTTGTAATTTTAAAAAAGTTAATAGAAATAGGTTCATATTTTAATAGTAAATTAACAACAGTTTTAGAAAATAAACTGAAAGTGTGTTTTCAGACATTTTTCTTTAATAAAATACTGTAGGTACACATACGCGACCTACAAAAGTCCTATAAATACAATTAAACGGTTAAACAAACGTATTTAGTCAGATGCACGACATGTTACTATAATAATCATTGACATAATAATAATACTAAAACTTGGGTCCACTTAAGTGTCAAAATGAATCGACCTAACCCCGAGTGAACTGGTTAACCTTAAATTGTGCAAGTACGCCATAATGATGTAACTTTTCTCTACTCTTCAAAGTTATATCAATTTAATTCAATAAATTATTATGCTTGAATATACCATTCTTGAATTACTGAACGTCTGTATAATGGCGTTTAGTAACTGCCTAAGCAATTTAGCACCGCGGTCGCTAAATTAATAGCTCCAACCCTAAGATGGGATGATAAACCTACTCGTAATATGTCATTTTCAGACCTTGTGTTGGTTAATGAGATTTTAGTATTGGTTGCGTTGCTTTAACTAATTCTATTCATTATATTCACTAGGTACCTGGATCAAAATTCTTTTCGTTGTCTTGTTTCATACCCTTTTAGTTGCTGTTTCGACTCGGTATATAAAAAAAATCCGGTCCACTTGTATTTCTTTTTCACACTAGATTTTAATCCATACATCAAAAATTAGAAACAAAACATCATATCATACAAAAATCACAACTGTATCACGTTTTTTAGGGACACGATATGACAACGAAAAGAATTTCGACCCACCTACAACATACAACAGGGCAATTTACTTAAGTTTTTCTTAAAAACATTAGTGACTGTTTCATTTGATTATATGTATTACGGGGTGTAAATCTAATATTGTGATGTCATTCTATATACAATAAAAAATAGAGATCAGGACTGCTAAGAAGCTTTAATGGGCAAGTTTTTCAGTTTTTAAATTAAAATTTTTGGAACTTTTAATATGATGACTCAGAATCGCGAGCTCTTTCGATCCTGAAAGGAAACAAGATTGTCACAAGGTATTTTTCCGATTCTGTTACCATTTTTGCATACATTGTGTATGGTAGTAACGGAATGAAAAGTTCGAAAAATGTATGCCCATTTTGGGACAAAATGTTAAACTTAAGTGTCAAAAATGGATCGACGATCTACCTAACCCCGAGTTAACTGGTAAATCATATAAAAAATACTTGTTACAAAAACGCTGGGGGAACAACTTTGAGAAAAATGGCCTTAATACGTAGTTTTGTAATGTCCGTTCGTCCATGCATAGCTTGTCAAATCGAAATTGACCTCATATTTGGAATAAAATACGTCCTGGCTGGGATTCGAGCGTCCATCTTTGTTATTACATAATCTCGCGATTTACGCTCCACTTAATTTCCATCGGAATCAACAACTATATTCGGTAACATCAAATATCAAAGCAACCCAAATACTAACATATTGTAAGTAATGCAAAAAAACTCGTTTTCTCCTCAGGACTCTTTTGACCTTTGACTTTGACTGAAGCACGCCACTCAGGCTCCGCGGCAAAATATGGAGAGGAAATCTTGTATTACAATTCAGTGGAAATTCACCCTTGCAGAACTAAAGAAAAAGTTTAGTTTGTAAGCACGGGGTGGGATGATACGAGGGGTCGAAAGAAACTCGATATGTGGTTGACCTGTTTTAACGTTGTTGGGTTGGTTGAGTTGTGAGATTGCGACTTCTGTATGTAATTTTTATAGTTGAAAATTAGTGCTTGACGTCGATTTACAAAAGGAGACGGGAATTTATAATACTTAAATACTCGTATATACTACTTGTTTATAATCTTCTGCCATTTGTACCGATTTTTAAGAATCTTATATCGTCGGCTGATGATGAACACTACCTATAAAAGCTACCTATCACCAGTCTTTGTTTTGATATTCAGTGTCGATTTACGAGTTTGTACTTGTATAGTTATCAACACTGAATCGGAACTGAGATACTAGTTTTATTTCAATACGTGTTCGTTAGAAAGTTTAACTTATCAGACAACAATGTTTATTAAATAATACGATTATTCATGAAAAAGATGATTTTAAAAAATAGTCCGTTCTTATGATAATAAATTCATTTTGTGTTCGGCACGTGTTTACAAATTGATGGTATCTATTATTTTTTCGATAAATAAATATAATTAGAGTAGGCAAATCTTGAGATTAGGTTGCCAAGCGGATCTTAAGATTCTCAAGCGATCTTATATGTGGAAAATACCGGAAAATTGCTTGGAAGACGCTCGGAATAGAAATTATTAATTTTCGTATGCTAATTACCAACAGCAAAATATAATTACTTGAAACTGGTGTAAATTATCCTGTCAATTGTATTCGACAACCGCTCACCTACTCGTACAGCCACGAAGTGGCAAGGTATATTAGCCTTAGCTATTTATCCTAAACCAAGTCAACAAACTTGTCCAACACAAATGAAAGAGTAATCACACCGCACCAGCACGTTACATCCGAGATATCCCCAAAAGACTAATACAAGTCTGAAGACAATTAATCCTACGAGCCCTTTCATACCGTCCGATATCGGATGGAAATTCTATCGGTGAACTAGATCTTACCGGTCGGGCCGGGCCTGCTCCGTTCGTAAATATCGGGGATTTGTCTCTGTCACTCCAACGAAGGCGTCATTAGAGTGACAGAGATCAATCCTCGAAATTTGCGGAATTCGTAGTTCGCGGTAACTACGTAGCATTACCCAACACGAAGCATAAAACCACGAGTGTAACGGCATGCCCGACACGTTGGGATAATATTAAAAGTAAGAATACGCGATTAAGACCCGTTTGTCGCTAAAATATGAGTGATAGTCGTGAAAGTTAAATTAAAAAAAATATACCATGTTCAACAATCCTTGTCAGTTACGCTTGTTACGTTGAAAGCGGGAAACTACGTAGGCTATCGCAAAATTATCGTCTCGAATGGACATCCGCAGGCGTAGGCAAATTGTCATTCTACAATCCTTTACGATAAACGATAATATCAAATGATATATTCGTATGAAAACACGTAACCATTTCCATACATTATTATAGTCTTGGTTATAGTTGCAGATTTCTACGAATGAACATTTGACAGTTTAGAAACGAGCTCTATTTATGTATGTGACGTTGAGACTCGGAAAAATGGTGAGTCTTACCCTCATGTTAATAAGGATTAATCTATAACTGTCAAAAGTTCATTCGTAGAAATCAGCAACATTAGGCACGTGGGGAAATGCGTTACGCATACCACCCGGGCGCGGGGCGGACCCGGGTGGTTATGTGGGACTCCCAGGGCTGATGAGGCCCTGGTCTACTCAACTCAACGCTATAGGGCAGATTTGCGGGAACGCCATAGCATAACTTCCGCAAACCTGCCAGCGGCTTTCCAGACGCCAGACCCATCTTTCGTGAAAAAGGCCGTTATCTTAAGCGTGCTAATTTGCTAAGGCACACGTGTCAACTCGGGACTCTTACGTGTAGGCGACAGATGTCCCCGTGAGCAACCTTAGGCCTGCCGATATCGTACCGGATAGTGTGATGACGCTCTAACCCCCTGTCATGGCGGCGCACCGCTGCTCTTACATAATAAATCGACTACGTAGACAAACAACGCGGGAACATTTACTTAGTCTCAACATGCATTAACTTGTTAAGGTTCATGCCAAACTTGACGTGTTGGATAATTATTTTAGTTTGAAGGTTAACCGTGACAATCAGGGTGTTTGATGTTATGTTAGGTGACAGTGTTTAAACTTGAGACAAAATATACAGGGTGATTACGGGGTCGTGATCACAACTGTGGAAAATGTGTTTAGGTGGTCTTTCTGAAAAAGATTTCACATGGAACAAATATGAACATCGCAAAAAAATTACAGATATTAAGACTATGCATATAGTTAGAGGCAGTTCAGCAGTGGATTGCGAGAGGCAGACGTTGTTAATGTTATAGTATTTTATGCAACTGTTGTTTAAGAGAGGTCAAAAAAGATGAAAAAAGTGATTTGATGAAGTGTGAAGCCGAAAATTGTTACTAAAAACGTCATTTTTGACTCAGTTAAATAATGTTGCATACAATGCTTTTTCTACGACCACACACTTATTTTAAAATAAAATTGTAAATTTGAGGAAATATTCTTAGTCAAATACAATTTAATTAATAATCAAGGTCGAGAGACGTCAAAATTAAAAAGACAGGACCTATATGCTTTACAATTCATCAGAAATGACATTAAAAATTGGGTTGGCAACCATGTATTCCATTACCTACGTTATGTATACACGAGGTGTATTAAAATCCAAAAATGCACTGCGTGTATTGTATGCCCGAATGCGTTTCAAGGGGATATAGACTTGACCTATAAGGTAGGGTTTAAAGGTGTGTTTACGACCCTGTAAATGACAGATAAAAGTACGGGAGTAAAAAAGTAAGTAAATAATAATAACCTAAATTATAGTATTTTATGCAACTGTTATTTAAGAGAGGTCAAAAAAGATGAAAAAAGTGATTTGATGCGAAGGCGAAAATTGTTACTAAAAACGCCACGAGCATTTTTTGACTCAGTTAAACAATGTTGCATACAATAATTTTTCACTTAAATTACATTTTATACGACTTACGTCAATCTAAACATTAGCCGCAAACGCAGCTATCCTAACCAGCCGAATGCCGTTGTTGAAGCCATGCGTCAGTGGCGTGCCTCGTCGAGTCGAGGCATGCTTCGCATTGTACCGGTTAACTATCGACGATATTTCGATACGATTGCCATTTATACGTATCTATAATATTTATTATAAATATTGGATATCATATTAAAGAAATAAAACCGGTCATGTCGGGCCATGATCAATGTAGTGTTCCGTAGTTATTCAAAAACGGCTGGGCCGATTATGTTCAAAATAGTTTTATTTTAAAGTATTCTATAAAACTACTATTCATATTTTTTGGACCTACGGATCAAAAGTTAGAGGGAGGAGACAATTTTTTTAAAGGAATGTTTCATACAAAAATTTTGGGGCTATTTGGATCTTGCCCAGCATCAATATCAAAGACTTGATTCAAATTACCAAGCTTTTTGAGAAAAGCTCTAAAACAATTAGGTAGTTCTAATATTGGAAAGTGTGAAACTTATAATAGTTATAACTACAACATATCATATTTATTATTGTTTAATCCTGTATATTATCATTTAAATTAAATAACTCTCTTAAATAACCAGAGTATGTGGAGGTCCAAATGGGAGACCTGCGTTCAGCAATGGACGTTATTATGGACATAATCATCCTTCAAATCCTCATTTTGCATATTTATTTTACCTTTTAAATAGGATGTAAAAACCGCAAATTATTACGAAAGCCAATTAAAATGCACTTTAATGCGATTAAATCCTGGAATCAAAACATTTCTCACATTCGTTACGCAATAATATGTACGTACGGCAGTATAACAGCAAAAACCCCACCTGGGCACCCATTAATTTTATTTCATACATTATTGTAATGGTCATTTCGTGTTCAGCGTTTCGGGCCACATCATTCATTCAGTCATTCTCGCAAAATGTCGCGCGGAATTACTATTTTATACGCCATCTCGTCTCCCATTGGTTGATACAACGTTGCGATTTGCGATCAAGCGTTCTGATTGGCTGATTACAATCGTAAGTGCATAATTCCTGGGCTGCCGCGCACATCGTAAATCGTAAATTTCAAGCATGACATGGTGTCTCTGTCAATCTAATAATACGCTATTATGAATGACAAAGACAGATGCATATAGCTATATATTTGCACAACCTCAAATCTACACAGCAATTAATTAAGGCGAGGTAATAGTAGAATTCGCGTTTGTTTTTTTCAGTTTTCTTAATAATACTACTTCCTTATGATGTAAAACTTACATATGTTACATTTAAGAACTTGATCTATCACGCATTGATTAGTATTAGGTACTTAAATAAACTTAGCCCTATAGAAAACGACGCCAAACATAGGTCTAATCTCTGCATGAAAACTCATTTTGCCACGAAACAACATAACTTTACCGAGAAAAAAATATATCAGAAGAAACGTCAAAGTCTGTGTCAAAGGTACTCGAGATAAAATCATTAATATTGTAAGAATTATATTTCATCATACAAAATATGTAAAATTGTGCTCCCGAATCGTACTTGCGGTCATCTTTCAGTCCCAATTGGGACCTGTCGGAGGGAGGACGTACGTCAGTTTTGCGCACCGCTGTCGTCAACCAAACTATCATTAAAATTGGTGTGATAACACATAAAAAAAAGTTATCGTCACTGGCGCTTCGGAGACTGAATAAACATAAGCGGTGAGTGACTAAATTAGTAGAACTACGTTATTTAATTTATCAAACCAAAATAATAACAAACATATTACACAGTATAGATAAAAACAGTAGGATGACTACTGGTGATAAGACCATGACACTTTTTGTTTTGACATGACAAAAATAGTGAAATAATTAAGAATGGTAGTAGTATAATTGGTGTTCTTTAAAATGTAATACAAGACTTGTGCAACACATTAAGACTAATAAAATGCCCTGACTTCTCTTCTTACTCCGTCCATCAATCTTTGTACATCGGTTTCGGTGATCGTTTTACATGTTGTATCCCAATATTTTTTGAATTGTTTTACATCAGTAGCAATTTTCTGACTCCTTTTTAGATTTCTTTTCATTATTGCCCAGAATTTTACTACAGGCTCTGGGCAGTTTGGAGGATTTGCAGATTTCGGTACAGCAGAGATATTATTTTCGGCATACCATGTCAAAACCGATTTCGCGTAATGAGAAGTGGCTAAATCAGGCCCAAATATGATTGACTGGGCGTGGCTTCTTATGAACGGCAATAAACGTTTTTTTTAAACACTCCTTCATGTAAACGACTTGGTTAACCGTACCAGTTGTAACGAAAAATTTGCTTTTTTTACCACATGTACATATGGCTTGCCACACAAAATTTTTTTTTGCAAACTTGTAATTTTTTTTTGTTGTAAATTTGTCATAAATACCCCCTCATTTATTTGCGACGTAAAACTGTAACCCTGACAACTGCTTGAAATCTGCCTTGACGTAGGTCTCATCGTCCATCAAAATGCAATCAAATTTCGTTAAATAATTTGTATACAACTTTCGGGCTCGAGTTTTACATATTTTTTTTTAGTAGCATCGCGATTTGTAACGTTTGATCTTCTGGACGTACGACTTCGATAACTTACATTTCCTGGCGACGTCTCAAATGGACAGTGTTGGATTCTTCTCAAAGTGCTCAATGATTTTCCTTGCCTTATTTTTATCCATGGAACCGTGTTTTCTACTCAAACCTTTCTTCCTTTCGACCGTCAACCTCGAGCGATAATTAGCCTCCTTTTGGACTGTAGATATAGGAACGGATAATAATTTAGCTAGCTTAGTTTGCGACATATCAGGATTTTCATTGTAAGTGTACAAAATACTTTTGCGCTTGTCCAGTTGGCTAGAGGCCATTTTATTATAGTTATTATTTTTAAAATCGAAAGTAGTCCCAAAATAAACCTTATATATCCCGCTTTCTAACTGTCACAGTGACAGATTTCATTTTTCTTTTATTTATTTTTTTTCAAGAAATTAATTCCGACCACTTTTTTCGTGGACAGTCTTTAGTTCGTTATCATGCAATAAAATTTTAAAAACACAATTTATTTTGGAATTCGAATTATTTTATGAAATGTTTTGCAAGCAGTCGCACTATATTGATTTAAACTTTCATGATTATCACTCATATTTTTAATACAAACGGGTCCTAATCGCGTAAACTTACGTTTAATTATATCCTGACGTTTCGGGCATGACGTTACACTCGTGGTCGCAGGCAGACATGAGTATCAATAAAATACTACTAATAATATACTATCAATAAAAAAAAAAATGGGAAATAATGCAAATTGTTACAAAACATACCGAGAATAGTACATTTCGATTCAAGTGCGAAAAAAATGAAGTTCTAAAGGAGTGGAGATAAATTAAAGCACGACCGAAGGGAGTGCTTTAAATCGACACGAGTTACGAATTTCGTTTCCGCACGTGTATCGTACGACGTTTTTTCAGTACACAAGGCCCTCCGAACATTTCAACCTGACGTAAAATGAACCACTTCTCGCACTAGCGAATATGCACCATCTGTACTGAAAAATAAGATTTTCATAAAAAAATTGAATGGAAAAATATACGAATTACTAAAGTTGCTATAGGGAATAGCGCCCATTATGTTACATTTGCATGAAGGGTAAATTTACAAAAATTGAAAATTTTATATATTTGATAAATGTGATCTATTATCTATACCAATAATATGGTACATATTTATTGTAACGGTTGAAAAGTAACCCTGTATAACACAGATAAACTTGACCATGTACAGTGATCGTACTAATAATGTGGATGACGTTAAATCACCTATAGAATGTTTTCAAAAAATATTTTTACTAAAATTGCCACTTATTATTTATCAACCTCTTTAATTAAACGAAAGTGTCATTTGAAATAAGTAAGTTCAGTACATAATGTCGTTCTTTTACAAATGTTTTAAAATACACATGTGAATGTCGAATTTACAAGAATATTGTTATTATTTACCCTTTTTGGAGATACGTGACAAAAACATTTACGTGCTGTGATCAAAACATACTAAACATAGGACCAACATTCAAATGCATTTTGGAGATAACACAATATATCAGAAATATAGAGCCAAAGAAAATGCAAATAATATTAAAGACTGTATCGTTTATTATAAATACAAGTTTAACCGTCTAACTATTGAAATATGTATAATTTTACGTTTCTATGTTCTGAGTGTATGGTGTGTATGTAATGTATGGCTACTTTCCAAATTGTTTCTTTTAGGGGCTTTATCGTGCTTTAAATATTGCCTATCAAACGTACTTCGGAAAACCTATACAGCTGAATGTAAGACTATTTCTGCGACTCCATGGTACTATTTTAAGAAGCAATAGGTCAAGATGCTGCCCGAGTATATTATCTAAACGGAGTCTTCATGATTCCCCAATCAAGCATACACAAATAAAATGTGGTGGATTTTATGTAAACGGATGTGTGGCGGATTTTTACCCAACGTTTTAGATGCCCTTCACTTTCTTATGCGTGCGAGAACAGCGAAGCAGCTATAAAAATCAGCCATACATAAAAGCCTTAATGAAACACCATGGAGCCGATTCTCGCGCATTAGAGATGATGTCGAATTCGAGATATGTCGAAAAAAAATGGCGGATGTCCATTTTCGTATTCTCAAAATGTCACAGTAGAGAAATGTCTATGCTTAGCGCTCGACATGTAACGTCAGCTATTTGTCACTCGACATTGTGAGCAAACGTCAAAATCTCGAATCGAGTAGACCGTTCGTTCTTTACGATGGAAGAGTTTATGGCAATATTTGTTGGTGATGTTCTTCACGAAGCTCAACTTATGGCAGAGATCCCTCGTAGACGAGCCGAATACCGAAAAGATCCCTTTGAGATGCGTGACAAAGCGTTCATTAAAAATTTTAGGTTGTCTAAGGAGATGGTTAGAGACCTAATTAATATCGTGGAACCTATTATAGTTCCTAAGACGCAATTTGAAGTCAAAACGAAGGTTTGTGGTTATAAGTACTATACTTTTTTTGTCAGCCTGTATATGTGTCCCACTGCTGGGCAAAGCCCTCCCCCTTGATCTCCAACTTTCCCGACCTAATGCCGCCTCCTGGCATTTGCTGAGGAATGTACTATTCTTATAAATAATTCAATTTCTTATGTACTCCATTTAACAGCCTTTTTCAAACTCCTGCAAACAACATTCTTCTAAAATATATACTGTGAAGGGCTCCAATCTATCATCAACATTATACGAGTATCATCTGAATCAAGTAACTAAATATTACAGTACAAATAAATAAATATTTTGTTTTTGTAGGTTTTATTTTAGAGACTAAACAACGTAATTAAATTGAATGCGCTAAAATGGAGATGCTAACTTGTTGATGTTGATAAGCAAATAGACAGTTGTGACAGTTCCGTTTCTTAATCACATTACTTACGTTTTATGATAATCCATTTCACAAAAAATATAAATCTTTGTACGCTGTATTGTTAAACATTCATAAGAAAATATGAAAATAAATTTAATTGCTTAACAAATACTAAATATTCTAACGGTTTACAAAGTAAAATTCAAAATCGGTGTTCAATTTCGAATTCTCGATTTAGAATCACTACAATCGAGAAAACGGAACGTAATTTGTGATAGACATTTAAAACAGTTTGCGACATTTATCTCTAGTGACAGCGAGAATACGGTTTTTGTGTACTGTAGACTTTTTTGTGACATTTTCGATAGACATGAGGCAATCGACATTATCTCTAATTAGAGATATGTCGTTAGAACTTGAGAATCGGCTTCCATGGGCTTGATCCACAGTTAGAACAGGTGGATATAAATGCTCCATGACAGTTATATTGGATGTCAAAGTCAAATACACGTAAGCTACATACCATATTCTCCTTAAAGTATCCTTTCACAAATTCAGGTCATTTTTTTGGGCAACATAAGTGCTATGGCAATAAATGTTTGACATTACGAAGCACATGAAAGCGTGTCTTTCTTTTTTTGTGTGTGATGTCGTCTTTTTCACAAAACGTAAATTTTCTTGTAATAGATGTTTGTCCGAAATACTTTTTATTGCCCAGGAGGATTGGGTTAGTTGTGTCTAAACCAGATGCTTTACGTCGAGTTCCTAGGATGAAATGTGTACCTTATTAAAGCAGTAATTAGACACATGTATGTTTCTATATAAAAATGTAATATAAAAATTACCCCAAGTAAAGTTGTATTTATAATAAATGATACACCCTTTAATATAGGCCTCACAAATTTTATGATAGCAGCGAGTGCAGCGAGCCTGGGTGCAACTACAAAATACAATCAATACATCTTTCATCCTGTATACATGTAATGGATTTACTCGCGATTATTATATTACTTTGTGAAATATGCAGCACGGAAGTTTAAATAAAAGCATTATCCTATATGCAAAATTAGGTACGTTATTTTTGCCTCATCTGCATGATTAGTTCGACCCCTGATCATCATATATAATTATATACTTTTTTCGTGGACAGTCCTTATATCAAAAATTTTGAAAATCAGCATGTGTGCATCATTTTTTATGAAATTGTACGACTGATACGCATTATAGGACCGCGGATCTATAACAAGTTTCGTATTAAATATTAATGGGAAAGTCTCGCATCCGTGTATTTTCTAAATTTACCGTCTACTTTACACATGGCTTGCTAGAGCTTGCGTGATTATAAATTAATCACTTATATTATTATTATGTTACACTATGTCGTTTCGATTCACACTAGTCACATAATTGTAGTACTGTAAATATTTTCACTATGAGTATTACAGTATCACGTCATCATTGACGGCGACTGTTACGGGTATTAGTGGAGGCTGGATGACGCTTAAAACTAGCATCGGGATGTCAAAGAATATGGCCTTAATGGGAAAGTCACCTTATTTCACTGTGAATACCGGTGCTTTTTTCATCAAGTCAGTGTTGCAGAGGTTTTGTAATAGTATAGCGGCGATATTTATGATTTGTAATGTAGCGAATAATAATTATAACTTAATCTGTTTAAGTAACTTTTGACTTGTAACCTACTGTTATTTAAAATTCATTTTATTTCATTTCTCGTGAAAATATATAGCTTTTTGCCACAAAGCCATTTTTGTTTACGACGTTACAAAAAGCAAAATTGCCTCGTCATAAACAGCTCTCAACTAGATTCGCTTCTAAGCGTAGAACATAATATTCCGTGCATTAATTAGGCTGAATCTTGTTTAGGTCGGTACACGGGCAAAGTTGTCGTGATTAACGACCGAGCAAACTTGCACCGACATGGCAAATTATATGGAAACGTCACCGCACTAGCGCCGCTTTTAAAATAATTCTCATCCGTTTTAATTTAAACGCTGACCTATTTCAAACTGCGACTTCGAAATTTCACCACTCATTCTGAAAATTGTAGTTTAAGACTATAGCAGACTATAGTCTTTAGATTATGCTTTAGTCAGCCTCCGTAGTCCGTAGCCTAGTTGGTAGTAACCCCGCCTAAAAAAAGCAAGAATAGCAATATGATAGTAAAGAAAAGTGAAAAGTAAACCAAGCAGCTGACTGTAAAGCAATAGTTTATTTTCACACCACTTATTCGAGTACGGGCTGTTTCTTCCCTGCTGGGAAGGATCAAAGTGGCACTTTTCTGTTCAAATACTTTCTCTTGCCAGCCTAAAAAATTACAATTAAATATGAAAATAAACAGTTACGTTCATAATAGAAAAAAAAATTCTTCAGAATCGATTATTTACATAAATATTAGATATGTGATATATCTTTTATTTTTCTCATAGGTGGTGTGAAAAGCAGTATGTGTCACACGGTATCAAAATTATTTCGTCTTGGGCGTTAACGCTTGAATCCTTCATTACGCTCAGGATTCCATTTTAGAATCCCTCTCTACAGTCGGGACGGGATTCAATTGGGGAATCCGTCGCTCCATTCAGGATTCAATATACACCATGCCGGAAATATACCATTTTGATCCCTTGTGACACAATCTACTATTTTGCAGCGGACATGAAAATATTTATGTTTTGCTTAAACGATTCGATACACTTTTAAAGTAAGAATAAGAACGAAACCCAAGACAATCAAAAAGTATAAATAAACTGTATAACTATAAACAACCCCAACACTGCCTACGGAGTTGGAGGTTCCAAGTTTAAATCCCGGTGAGGGCATTATATCATATACCAATATTAATTTATTACAAGATGCTTGTTTCTTGCTCGTGGTTATTTCTCCCTTTGATTATCTATAGTTGCAATCTATTATAAATATATATATATATAGATATATAGATATATATATATATATATATATATATATGTAGTCGCTTGGTACCCACATCACAAGCCTTAATTATAATAGCCTTATATGACAAAATATTTTATTACTTTGTACTTGTTTTTATCAAAACATTCATGACAGATTTGCGAAAAAAAACCTATATTCCTATTACCATAACATGTCACTCTTCAACGAAATGAAAACACAGATTACACCAACGAACTCGCAAACCATTGCATTCGAAATTCAAACACGAACCGTTCCAATTTCAAAGTTCTCTTTTTGTCCGCGCGTTTTATAGTTTTGCCTCGTTTGCGTATGGTTAACATTATTAAAAGCGGTAATATTGGGTTCTTTGCTGAGTACGTTCCATTTTTCGCTTTAGAGTACTCTGTTATTCGTGTTTTGTGCAGTGAGTTTATGATTTCGGTCGGATGCTACGTGAGTAGTACCTTGTTTGTACGCTGGGAGCGTTCCATTGTACGTGCTCTGATGCGGTTCCGGTAGTTTGTTACGGTTGCTAATGATGAGCTTTTCTATTGAAAATAAGTTTAAATTAGCTACGTTTCTATTATTTAATTGGAAACGTTTGAAATTGTTGCTTTAATTGGTTTATCAGATATAATAACATTCAGTGAATCTGGCTAAAAACAAATATGTGTATTAAGCTTTTGGACGCCAAAAACTTTACGCACCGCAGGTCACCATCATCGTCATCATCATGTCAGCCAAAAGACGTCCACTGCTGAACATAGGGCTCCCCCAAAGATTGCCACAATGACCGGTCCTGAGCCTGCCACTCCTGCGACCTTCACCAGGTCATCAGTCCACCTTGTGGGGGGCATACCCACACTGCGCCTTCCGGTACGTGGCCGCCACTCGAGAACCTTCCCGCCCCAATGGCCATCTAACGATGGTTTAGTAACGACCGATAAATATGTCACTATTACAGAGACATAAAGACCTGTCCACGTAATGTTCAATTTAGTTTTGATGGGTACTTCGGTGACGCGGTTTCTGAGCGACGATAAACGCTTTTAACGAAAGGCTTTTTAAGAAAAGGTTTATACGCAAAACTATAGGTAAGGCTTAAGTTTAACCTGTAGTGACTGTCTTTTTGTCTAAAATTGAATCATGTAAGTTAAAATTGATTCACCGATTGATCATCTCAATGCAATATTTTTATTTCATTTTATTTTATTTATTCTCTACCCTTATAACTATTTTTACAGGACTATGCCTAAGACAATAGTGTAACTACATCTATCTTATCCGTATATACTGCCATGCTAACTAAAAAGGACGCATCTCCGATAGAACTACTATGATCTTTTTGACTTAGCACGGCAGGACTTAGCAGGCATTATGTATAGGTATACATAATTATCACGTCTGTAACAAATAATGTATAATGAGAATTCATTGTCATACTAAACACATGTCAGATCGACAGGATAAACGAAAAACTAGTTGGCAGAGCTGGGTAATAGTCATCTATAGCCAACTTATTTGTTACATTTATATGTACATCGTGAAAATCTTGTTTGATCCGGAAGGCAGTTTGGGATAATTTGATAATCACAGTTGGTTTGACTTTAAAGTTGCCAAGTGAGGGCACCAGGCCGTGCGGAAGTAATGCAGGCCTACTGAACCGATACTTCACCGTGATTGAAATTTAAACTTTGTACATATACAGTAACATACTCGTATTATACATACACCTTTACCGAGTGTCCTAACTAGGGGTCAGAACTATAGGTACAAAACTTTAAAGGTGCATTCAGACCAAACGAGCATTCGCTATTCTAATCTCCTACTCTATTATATTCGATCGTTACGCAAAACGTGATTCGTTGATTTCGTAGCGTGGGGGATAGAACAGCGAATGCTCGTTTGGTCTGAATACACCTTAATAAAACTTTAAAATTTACATGTGGGAACACTTTAGCCAAGAAAAATACGAATATTATTGAAAAATCTGTATCCAATTTTATTCCCTATCTCGGAATCTTCATCTTACAATTTACAATGTGTGGGTGTGTAGATAATGTATATTTTATGGATGTATGTGCTATGTCAAGTCCAATTGAGAAGTTTTGTTAAAGTTTTGCACCCATAGTATCGACCCCTAGTCCTAATACTACACGACATAAACAGGGTGCCCTTAGCCAATGGACAAAGCCGGAACGTATATATCCCTTAAGATATTTTAAACCAGTATACGCCTATCACAACAATCGATGTAGTCGTTACAGAGAAATTACGACAATTTTCCATTATTTACTTTGGAATACTGTCCACAAAGAATAAATAAATATCTTTGGACATCTCACATAAATAGACTTATTCCCACGGTAAGCTCAATTAAGGCTTGTGCTTTAGGTACCAAGCGATGATCACGATACCAAGCGATCTACGAGATGTGAACTTGAAAAAGGAGACCTAGGCTCTCCGAAACATGTCGCGTGCAATGACTAAGTACACACATCACATCATCAGCCTATGATAGTCCACTGCTGGACGTAGGCCTCTCCTATTAACTATGCGTCTAGACGCATTAAGACGCCACGCTGGGCAAGCGAATTGGCGATCGCAGTAATGTGTCCATTATGATGACGCTGCTGCCCATCACCAATCTTTTATTAAATAATGGTAAATGACACTTCAATCCCTTAGTCGACTCTTACGACACCCGCAGGAGGAGTTGGGGTGGTGACAAATGTATTCTTACTGCCGTCACCACTCGGCACATGACTAAGTACACGTGAGTTTAAACGTTTAATTAACATGTATTCCCCAAATTAATGAATAAAAAAAATACAGTTATTATGTGTCACGTTTGAATTCAATAATAAGAGAATCCTAAGTCCTGCAGTTCAATTTATTTATTCAATTTATTTATTTTTCTTACAATTAGCACTAACAGCTAAACCTTACGTGCTAATTGACATTTCATTTCTTATATACTATCATGCAACAATAAAAATAAATAATTAATTAAATAAAACATAAAAAACATTAAATGTGAAATTGAAATGTAAAATATTAGGTAAGTATACAAAATTCATTAGGTAGGTACTTAGAGAACATGAGGTATTTTATACAATGTAATAAGTTTTATACAATATACAATGATGTCAAAAAATTTGGATATTGAAATAGGATAAAAATTAAAAATATTATGTTAGAATGTCAAGATATAAGAATTAAAATTATACAATTAAATAGCGAATTACAATTTTAAAATATGTCAATAGAACCGAATAAATTAATCAAATAATCGTTACAATTAATATTAATACATTTTGGACACTGTTTAATAGACGATGGAACTAGTGGTAACTATTTGTTCTATATATCGACATGATGCTGCTAGGAATTTATTTTCGCGTGTAAAAAAGATGTCAAGTTGGTTGTCGGTGTCCAGTATGTCATTTATTAATGTGAGGGCTTGGTGGAGAGGAGAGGTAGCATGCATGCGAGTTCGGGCAAGAGGGACAGCAAAGAGGCCGCGGCGCCGAGGGCGCAACAGGTTCTTGGTGGGAAGAGGGACTCGAAGCCCTACTTGCGATAGTAAGAGGGGGTTTTTTACTCCCCCTCGTATAAGTTGAAAAAAGTATTTTATAAGATACATATTTCTACGCGTCTCAAGGGCTGTGTAATCTACCATGCCTAGCACGAATAATGTAGGGTAAAGGAGGGGATAATAGCCGTACAGTTTTTTATACAAAAACCTTACGAAGGATTTTTGTACTCTTTCCAATAGAAGTTTATATTGTTTTTCATGTGGATTCCAGATCACGGCGTTAGTTTCCAACTTAGTCCGTACGAATGCGTTGTAGAGAGTAGTCATGGCGTGCTTATTAGTAAATAGTTTAGCCTGGCGTATGACAAATCCTAGGCATTTCCGGGCTTCGTTGCTGGTTTTAATAATATGTTGGTTAAACGTAAGTTGTGTATCAAACCACGTTCCCAGATCTTTAATTAAGGTTGCGCGTTTCAACGAGTGCAGTAGACTGAAATAGGCCGATGTGTATGTAATTTTCATTCGATGTATCTGATATTGATAGTTTACCTTAACCCCATTGTATTGTATGTCACGCAACAATACTACATTTATAGTGTCTCGTTAGTCTACTCACCAATAACAACCAAATTCCCGAACATGAACCGATTTGGAACATAGTGATAACAATTATCATTATATTCAAACCTTACTCCAACGAGATAAGGTATACATCTTACGGGTCAGTTAGAGTGTACCCTTGCTAAGTTTATGTTTAGGGGTTAGCCAAAGCGTCGGTTTCAGAGATTAGCTCCAACGACAAACACACCCTGTATAATTGTGTTTGTGGTATTTGTTACGTGATTACCTGATTACATGACTTGTGTAACTTAATGAGCATATTGGATACAATACTGTAAATGTGCGTATCTAGATTATAATAGTAAATTACATCAGAGGCCGGGAAAATGAGGATTTCCGGCCAAGTTGGTATATACCGGATAGGTAACGAGGCCGGGAATCCGTTTTCACGCCGAGGCGTGTATAGTGCTTTTCTCAAACGTACAAAGAAATACAAAAAAAAATCATGTCAATGTTGCCGAAATTAAAAAAGTAGTTACTTTGCAGACCTAGGCCTGAAAAGTGTTATGAAATTCCATTTCCATCCCAGTGAGTTACTTCGCCCTAAAAGCGATACTCGAGTCTATTTTAAGGAACGTAAAGACAATATTTCGTTGCATGTTTGAGAAAATTGTATTTTCACAACTCATTGTAGGAAAATGATCATTTTCATACATCGCGGTCAATGAATACGTGTCATGTGGATTTCTTCATAGGAGGTACTGAAAATATGCAGATTTTTTTTTTTAATATTTTCAGTAAAATGGAATCGTTTTAAACATATTGTATTGGAATATCTCTACAAATTTCAACTAATCTAAGAAATACGTAACTTTATCGTTCACAAAATTCACACACCCACCCGGATCAAAAGTACAGTAAAAGGCAAAAAATGTTTCCCAATGCACTATAATTATGTGCAAAAAGAACTTCGTACCATATTTATAAGATGATTCTTTCGATACCTATTTTTACACTTGACTGTACATGAACCCTGAAAACAATTCACACCTTTTTTGGGTAGTCGTGTAAAAAATACACTTTTTAAGCATTGCTTCATACATTGCTTCAGTAAATTTATCATTAACAGTTATACTGTCTTCAATCAAACAAGCAAATACATGCAACCACATTGTTAAATTCATTGAATATCAATTAATTTATTGGTTACGGGACAAGTAAATATTACAGACTGTTGTAGAATTTTATCTACGAACAAATAAAACGTGAAAGTAACAGGTCAATCAGGTCATACAAAATTGTTTTGTCTACAACCACAAAAACTAGCTCCATCATACTGCCCCGCTAAGCGAAATCTCAAAAATAGAGGCATTTGGAAATGGAATCGTCAGCTATAGAATTTAAGCTGCATGTTTGCATTAAATTTTATTTTTAGTTATCGCTATTATGCTTATCAGGGCAGCATACTACTCATCATGAATATTCGGGAATTACGATTTTCATTATAAATTAGTTCGGTTGCAGGAAGCAGTTTTCTAAAAAAAACAGCAAAGAGCATGTCGGGCCATGGCCCTGAGCATGCTCAGTGGAGGGTTCTGTAGTTGTTCAAAAACGGCTGGACTGATTATAAATAAATAAATAAATATTTTGGGACATCTTACACAAATCGACCTAGTCCCACGGTAAGCTCAATCAATGCTTGTGTGTGGGTACCAGGCGACGATATATATAGTTACTTAAATACATAGACAGCCATGACCAAGGAACAAATATTTGTGATAAATAAATAAATATAAAATAAATAAATAAATCTTTTTGGACATCTTTACACAAATCGACCTAGTCCCACGGTAAGCTCAATTAAGGCTTGTGATGTGGATACTAGGCGACGATATATATAATAGATATATACATATAGATACTTAAATACATAGACAGCCATGACCAGGGAACAAATATTTGTGATAAATAAATACACAAATAATGCCCTCGCCGGGATTCGAACCTGGAACCTCCAGCTTCGTAGGCAGGGTCACTACCAACTAGGCTACGGAGGCTGACAAATAAATACACAAATAATGCCCTCGCCGGGATTCGAAACCGGAACCTCCAGCTTTTTAAATTATGCTCGAAATAGTTTAAATTTAAACTTTTGAAAGTATTTTCTAAGCCCACTATTCATTTTCATATCTTTTGGACTGATCAAAAGTTAGAGGAGGACGAAAATATTGACATTAGACAAAAACTTTCTTAAAAGACAACTTTTTTAAATGACCTATACAACGCCTTAAACCACACACTATAGAATTACAGCAAAATAAAAAAACAGCCTTCCCACTTTACGAGTAGCGAAGGTAATAAAAAAAATGTTAGCTATATTTTATTCTATCACTTATCTACATAATTAATATGTAGGTACACTTGTACCAAAATGCAGATTATTAATACTATCGGCAAGTTCCGTTTGTTGTTAAAATAGTGATAATCGTGAAAGCTGAAATCAACATAAATATGCTAGAGTTTTACTCGTATTTGACAGTCTTATATACTTAGTTATCTCTGGACTACAGTTTATAATTAAATACGTGCGGTCAATGTACTTGACTGAATTGATCACGTCTCATTTATTATAATGAACATAATCGAAATACATCCGAACATACAGTAGAAATAAATAGATTAAAATTATTTGGGTACATTATTTTTTTTTTATAATAGCATACATAACTGATTACATATAAATTCCAGCAAGCAAAGCTACATGGGCTTAACTGCCGCTGGGTTCGCTTGAAAAAAAAACTGTGCATACTAAAAATAAATATTAATTAATATTTTCTTCTTCGGTTACTGCGAGGATTACACATGAAATAAAATAAATAAATATTAATTAATTGGTTAGTTTTGATCGTTGTTAATAAAAACACACTTTTTATCTATGACCACTTCAAGAGGGACAAGAGAAGAGAAAAAACCGCCAACAGACAATCAGTCTCCGTTTGACAAGCTAATTGAACAAAATGTACCGTAAAATCACCAAAATATGGTCCAATACTGCAACTATGGTCCACAATTTCAATTCCTAAATAAGCATCAGCCCTAATCTTCTTTTTGGCTTTGTCCGAGATTTTTTTTATTATTAATAAGGAGTTACACCTAATAAAAGACATTCGATTAAGTTTTGGACCATTGTTAGGAGCATTTGGACTATAGTTTAGGTGGACGGTACGGCGGTCTTTGCTACAATGCTATACCCAACCCATTGCCCCACATATCCTTTTCCACTTGAAACGTAACATCAAACGCGTCATACGTCGTTTTGCGTCACTGCGTCATTAGCGGGCGTCACGCGTCGCCGCGTCATTTTGACGCGTCACCGAGCTGCTTTGACGCGTAGCTAAAGGTAGGTATGGCTTGTATCTATCAAAGAACAGGTACAGCCAAGGGCAGTACATACAAATTTAGACCTTAAGCTGCCGGCGTAAGTAAATAGTTTATACATATGTATTTACACCCTTGTAAAACTTTTTTTGCAGCCTTCGTAGTAAAATAAACTATTGACGATGCACAGTTAAGTGGACATTTCTCTACACGGTTTACCCATTTTTTTAATTAGGGAAGTTCCACGTTATTGCCACTCACAATCATGAACGAATTAAATTTATACAAAAAATAAGATGTCCCCATTTTGCTTGTCAATTTGCTTACACTTCGTTTGAACTCAGAAAACCCTTCGGAACTCACGAAGATAATAATGCTGTCCTGCTTTGTCGTGTGTCGCCGTTGTAGTCCGAGCCTTCCGTCTCTTTCTTCGCTTACAGAGGTTTTCTGAGATCAAACTGAGTGTAAGACATAAGTGAATGAATGGTCAGTGACACTTTAATCCCGTAGACTAAAGGACGTGCCGCCTCTCTCTTGCACTTCTGAATACGTACGTATCCTTGAAAGAGAGGGAGGCAGGCAACACGTTGATCGCTATGGTCATCTGTATCCTAATAAAACCAGCCTCTCACTATTATAAAATTACACAAAAGCAACCTTTATTGTCAATCCAATTAACTTGCATTGTCCTCGAGTTTTCTCTGGAATGCCTCTATGACGACGTATCGGGAATGCCAATAAGCTGATATTCTCTGGGTCCCATTTACCCTGGGATAGGACATATTGAAGGAGTTTTTGCCCTGGGGATATATATAGAAAGTGAACTTAGTTATATTGGCGTTGTCCAGTTGAGAAGGGTATATAAGCTGAAAATTTTCGTCTGGCAAACCAAGTTTGGACGTAATAGTAGAAACAAAGATCTGATTTTTGAGTTTAATATTAGGGTAAGAAAGAGGCGGTATGGTTTTCTCGATTTATGTATATACAGGGTGTTTGGGATAACGATGTAGGAATTTCTGGAGGTGGTAAAGGAGACTAATTGGAAGAGTTTGAACCCTATTTATTTACCTTAATCCAATATATGACAGTTTTTTTTTTAAATCACGTTTTTCAAAATGTTTAGTTTTATACCAAAAAATTACTTAAAAAGTTAAATTTAAAACAAAATATGCAATAAATAGCATTGTTATTTTTTTATAATTAACATAACAATTAGTTGAGTAATAAATAAAAAAAAATGAACTCCCACTTGCCACACACAACATTTTTTTTATAATTTTTCTAGTTCATCATTATTCATTACTGATTTCTAACAGTAAATTAAACTTTATCGGCCTGTGAAAAAAAAAGTAGTCGGGATATGAGTCTTCCTATTCGTGTAAAAACACGTTTGATTTTCTAGGTTTTGATTACAATAAAAAGTACAACAAAATAGCAATTAGTTTAAAAGTTATCGTCCATCAATTGTTGAACGCCGTCACCAAACAAAATAAGTTTCTTGTTGTTGTAAGTTGTGTGTTGTTTATCCGTTTTCATAGTTTTATTTCATGAGTAATCCTCGCGGTAACCGAAGAAAATATTAAGTTTCTTGTAGTTAGTAGGCAAGTGTGAGTTCATTTTTTTTTTATTTAAGAAAAACTTTCACATATTGGACTAAGGTAAAAAGGGTTCAAACTCTTTCAATTAGTCTCCTTTACCACCTCCGGAAATTCCTACATCGTTATCCCAAACACCCTGTATTGTAAGTCAACGATTGCTAGGTAAAAAGTTATTTTCAACCAACTTCAAAAAATTAGGAGCCTGTTCCAGTTCTGACAACATGGGATCTATGAGAAAACTCGTATTTAAATAAATAAATATGCCTAGACCAATCCCTGTACTTAGTGTACATATACATATGTACATAAACTTTTACAAACAAAAACCTATCGCCTAATGGCTTACAGTTGAAAACAATCCTTTTAAATTATTGGGTCAGGCGCTATTGTATCCGGGTCATTCCGACCCTGTTTCCGTCGCTTACAGAGGTTTGAAATTTTTGGACAAACCAGTGTATCTGTGACCTGGGAAGCTACCATTATCATCATCAGCCTATGATAGTCTACTGCTGGACGTAGGCCTCTCCTATTAACTATGCGTATAGACGCATTAAGAGGTAAATGCCCATAATCGCCACGCTGGGCAACCGGCTTGGCGATCGCAGTAATGTGTCCACTATGATGACGCCGCTGCCCATCAACAATATTTTATTAAATAATGGGCAGCGACACTTCAATCCCTTAGTCGACTCTTACGACACCCGCAGGAGGAGTTGGGGTGGTGACAAATGTATTCTTACTGCCGTCACCACTCGGCTAAAGACGATAATGGGAAGCTAACACGAACTACTAATGTGATTCAATTTAGGACCTAAACTGTAGGCTTAGCACAGGAGTAGTGTGACAACATGTCGCCACGAGATAGATTTTCGACCCCTATTTCATACATAAGACGGAAAATTTATCTCTTGGTGACATACCAAGCATGTGCTAAGGGTACTGAATCGCAATGTGTCAGTTCCATACGGTCCATTCATCCTTAGTTGTCTTATGTAGTAAACAACTTCTAACCTAAAAGTACACGTTTTCTGTTGTAAACTGCTGTTTCCTGGATTAAAAATTATGCAATTTACTAATCACTACGGACGGACTGCACAAATACGGACTCAGGTATTTTGATATAGACAAATATGGGTAGGTTAGAAAGTTGTTTACTAGATAAGACTAAGGATGAATGGACTTTAGACTAACTCACAGGTCAAACCTCAACTGAAGCGTTTAGAAGGTCATAGTAACCCCCCTGAACTTCACTAATCAACAATCTTACCACTAACTTTGGAATACTCAATTTGCGAATTAAGAAGTTAAGGCCGTATGCTTGTTTGCCACCGACGTGGTATAAAAAGAAATCATAACAAATGCAAAACAAATAGTCGTATCCTTTGAAAATGACTTGATGCTTTAATTATAAGAAATCTGATAAAAAAATCTTTTGTTAGATATTTGCCGAATTCAGTACCTACTAGGGTTGTTCTCTCGGCGTTTGAACAACTTTCATTACTTTTCTTACATTTTAAATTCTAAAGTGAGCTAAAATAATGACTATATTTCAATCGCGATTCTATTGCACAGGGTACTACAGTACTATACAGTTTTATCAAATAACTGTTATTGTGGCTCATTCGTCCAGAATATGCTAGGAAGGGAATGAAGCGGTTGAAACGCCAAGGAAACAACCCACTAAGATACGACGTTACCAAGAATAGTGACAGTTAGTTGCAGAAAGCTGTTACGAGTAGAAGCATCTACTTAGAAAACATTAAAACAATTGTCCCTGAAGTTATCTGACAAATCCTCGGTTGACAATGATACTGTTATCATTGTGCGGCTACTGGTTCAGTTCGTTTTTAATCAAGTAAGCGTTTGCAATAGCTTTGAACTGTTACATTTGAAGCACTCTACGAACATCTAGACTGCACTCTTGTTTACAACCCACATAAGGAAACTAGTCACTTTGTCGTAGCGATGTAAAATGCTACAATGTTGCATTATAGGATTTACATATGTGTAGATTAGATCGACATGATTCGAACGATAAGTCACGTGACCATGTCCATACATTATTATCGTCACGTGACTTGTTGTCGTTGTTGTTTTCTGGCCATTTTTTCCGCAACTCGAGGTCAAACGTGCCTATTTTGCGAAGTCCGAACGCTGGCCCAGTACTTGTTGGGGGGTGCACATACACCCTTAAATTTCTTCGCAGGTGTATGGTTTCCTCACGATGTTTTCCTTCACCGTAAAGCACTTGTGAATATCACAAGTGCTTTATGGTCACATAACTTATCGCTTATCGTATACGATTGCAGAATGGCATCTTGGCTAGGCCTGCAGGTGGCTTATGATGGTTTTTATCTATTTATCGTGCTATGCGTCACTTTCGCACTTGCATACTTGTTAGAACGTGACGGTAACGGCGATAAACTACTCGTATTAGACGCGGTACCATCATAAGCCTACGGTGGCTTATGATCAAGGAAATGATTTATTTTAATATCAAAATGTAAGTTACTTATAAAAGAGGTCAAATGTTATGTTATATTTTAAGGCAGTAATGGGCTATAGGTACCGCAACATCGATAAGTCGATAAAATAGTTTAGTCAATCCCTTTGACAGTTAGATTTTCGCTATGAAAATTCCTACAGATAACTATAACATTGTTAAAAAGCAGATATCATAAATACACACTTAGCGATGATGCTCGTGCGTCCATTCATCATTTCCCTGCAGTGATAAATTACTCTCATCATGAAGATATGGATAAATAATGAATTGGCTATATAATACCTATTATTGATTTGACAAGTACCAGATACTTCCTGCAATCACGGAATGCTCTCAAGAGCAGAACTTTCGGTGTCATTGTTCTTAGAAAATGCTGCAAGCATCTGAAAGAGATTTTTCAATAGAGATGCTGCTTTTTTACGCATGAGTGTCCCACATAGAAATAAGTCACTGAAACTATGTTAATATGTATTCAGATATTGATCTTTATTTAAGTAAATAAACAAAGAAAAATAGAATAAAATAAACTAACACTAAGGAAATAAAACTATATCTACAAAATACTACACTTTCACAAATATTTACAAATAAAATTTTAAACTTGCTAATTATTTTATTTAAGTTTCATTCAACTCACCTCTTAAATTTTTACAACTTTTTTTCGTCTCTATTATTCCACTGTTTTTATATTTTCTTTCTCCTCATTTGTCTTATATGCCGGCTACAATAAAAATATCAAATTTAACCAAGTAGTTTGTATACAATATTAATCGCAACTCGAAATTTGTAACTCGTGTCGTTTTAAAACACTCTCCGGTTGGGTTTTTTTATGTCCACTCGTTTCAAACTATTTTTTTTTCGCGCCTGCATTAAAAATACTATTTTCTTTCCCCTAATCAATAACTATTCACTAAAGCACAAAGCGTCTCCCATCCCTAGCTATGTTATTCCAACCTCCACACTCTCATTATAAGCTCCGTATTTGAATTGGAAATGGCTTGATTATCATATTAGGTGGTGACCTGGCAGTGGAATTAACATGGATTCCTGAGCAGGTAGTCTCTTAGGAAAATAATCCAAAGGCCGCTGCTTAATGGTATACGCCCCGTAAGAAATTACGCTAATCTAGTGTACAGATTTTGAACAGTAGTGTAATATCCTATTACCGGTGACTATACCGGTGAATAGGAAATTAGTAATAAGTAATTTAGTATCAGTTATGCCTTACAATAGTGTGATGTAATATTCGTGTTCCAACTGATCCGATGACAATGTCACTTACAGAATACTTGTAATAAATCCAAGTGGGATTGTCTAAGGACACAGGTGGTACATACTGTATAAATATCCTGCCACTTGTACTTTATCTGTCCGTGTCTGTTTCTTCCCCACTAAAGAAAATAAAATAAAATAAAATAAAATATCGTCGTTGAGATTAGGCCTCTCGGTCGTGCCTAGGTTTCGCGTACCCGTTTCCGTGTACCCGTTTCTTTGCTACGATATAATCGACTCTAAGTCAATTTGCGTAAGATTTTTCCAAGTTCACAGTGAAAGAGTATATTCGGAAATTGATGGCGCGTGAACTGTTTATACCTGCCTTGCTGGCAAACGCCTTCCCTTTCTGGAGAGTACCATGTCGAACTGTATCTAGTGGGTGCACTGCGGTGCCCGAAACACTTTGAGCACCCAATCGTGAAGCGTAAAATTGTCTCCTTTGATCAAGTTATGTGACGTCACGGGTCCAATATGCAATTACATATAAGTGTCATCGAGGAAAGGCATACAGTATGGTCCATTTAGATGGGCCATTTGTAGAAAAATTTAAACAGAGAGATATACGATGATCTATTAAGGACCATTTTGTCGTTGATTTTAGTAACAAGAAAATCTGTACAGTTTTTAAAGAGAATCAAAATCTTTATTCAATATTTTGATTTGTGTTTTTTATGCATTCATACTACTAGGTACACATATGTATAATAAATAAATATCTTGGCACATCTTACACAAATCGACTTAGTCCCACGATAAGCACAATTAGGGCTTGTGATGTGGGTACCATACGACGAAACATTGAATGTTAATATTTGCTTAATATTTATTTCACCATGGAGCCCATTTATCTCCTTATATAGCAAAATTTTGACTTATTGGATACATAATAATCATGTATTCTGTAGCACTAGTTTACAAGACTTTTAGTTTAACTGTCTTCTGACATGAAACATTTGTTTCATATACCTTTTTATTTACTGTTTATTGACATTTGGAGATTCTTTACACCTCCAAATCATTATTATTATTATTTATTAACTGACATTGGGGACACTTTACATCTCCAAAATTATGTATTATTGACATTAGAGAATATACATCTCTAGTTTAATTTAATATTTGAGTTTATTTTACTCTGATGTCATATTTAAATAGGTATTGGCTGTTGTCTTTTAAATAATAAGAATAGTTGCTTTGTGATTGTCACTAAATTGTTAATTTTCTATTTTATTATTATTGTTAAAATCATGACGATTAGAGACCTTTTACATCTCTAAATCTTAATATCTCTTTATTCTGACAACTAGAGGACCTTTACATCTCTAGCAGTATAGATATAGATACTTAATAATGTTGTGAACTTGTACAATAATAATTATTTTTGTTTAATATTATGATCCTTTATTTATTTCTGTCTTTTATAAAAATGTCTATAATAATCTTTTTTTTTTTTTTTTTAATGTAATACATTCTTTAATGCATGTTATTTTAATAAGATGTATTATTATACTGTTTTGAAAGTCCACCTGAGTTTCTTACTGGTTCTTCTCAGGAACGGCGTAGGGTTTGAACCAGTAGTAGATTTTTTTTTCTCTCTCTTGATAATGTCAGACGATTCGAAAGTGCTTATTAATAAGCTTACTTGAATAAAGAATAGTTTGACTTTGAATGGATAGATACAGATATAGACATATACTTAAAGACATACCACAGACAGATAGATATCCACGACTAAGGAACAAATATTTGTGATAAATAAATACACAAATTGCCCTCGCCGGGATTCGAACCCGGAACCTCCAGCTTCGTAGGCAAGGTCACTATCAACTAGGCTATGGAAGCTGTCTGAGTTTGTATAGTTATTTTAAATTGATCACATGTTTTAAGACGATGTCTTATATGTAGACTTTCTCACACTTAACGATTTAAATTGGCCACCCTGTATAGTACCTTTATGAGGTCCCTTTTGAGAACGACACATATAAATGTCTTGATTGATCTAAAGTGGATCGAACCTCGGCCCCTTTGTAGTGCATTTGAGCATTTCAATGGCTTGCGGGTACAGTTTGAGAAGCCATTCGGCAGGGTTTGACAAGACGGTTCACTGGCCAGGGGATGACTAACGTGTCAAAATTTCGTTTAAATTTTCTATAAAGCGAGCTCAATATTAGTAAATAAATCCACACATATTAAGAAGTAAGTATGGGTTTGTGCTTTTTTAGGTAGGTACATAGATTTGTTAAAGAAAAATGGAAACTATAGGTCCAGATTAGGAGAAGAAATTGTATGTATATTTTTGTATGACCGTTTGTTTCATATTCAAATAAAAATAAAAATAAGAATAGCATTGTGGCTCGTCTCTAGTTTGGGACTTACTCGCGGTCAAAGAATGCGGGTCGTGTGAAATTTTCTGTAGAAAATACTGCAAACGGGCTGATTTCAAAGAGAGTTTTCAAATATTTACAAATTTGATTTTTTTTTTTTACATCAGATTATACTTGTAATTTTTCTGAATAAATCATGCAATAAAAAGAATGGGTTTAGATAGATTGGCTCAGCAGTGTTATTCACTAAGGAAACCGCCTTGCTAACAGCGCTGTGTCAGCGCTGCGGCAGCGTCGAGCCTAAAAATGGTATTCACTAGTGCACTTTAAACGACACTAGCGCTCGGCGACGAATGCGGCGTGAGCTGGAACTACACTGCGTCGAGAGTTACCGCCTACAGTTCGAAGACGAGCTGTTCTACGTTAGTGAATACCGCTTTTTGCAGCGCTGCGCTCTACGTCGAAGTGAAGGCTGTCTCGTCGTCGAGCTCGTTGACGAATGCAGGGTCGAATGTGTGAATAAGAGAATAGCATAGCAGCAGTGTTATTCACTAAGGAAACCGCGTTGCTGTCAGCGCTGTGTCAGCACTGCGGCAGCGTCGAGCCTAAAAATGGTATTCACTAATGTACTTTAAACGACACTAGTGCTCGGCGACGAATGCGGCGTGAGCTGGAACTACATTGCGTCGAGAGTTTGACGTTTAATGTATGAACTTCGTATTCTCTAATGAAAAACAGCGACGAACTCGCCCACAATCTCGCTCACAGCCTCGATTCCTAATGTCAAATCAAACAGCTACGATTTTAGACAAGGCTGTCTCGACATCGAGCTCGTTGACGAACGCAGCGTCGAATGTGTCAATAAGAGAATAGCATAGCTGGTCAAATTTTAGAGTGTGTAAAAAACCGCGAAAAATGTAGGGAAAGGAGGACCTTTTTAATCATGACTTGCTATTTTTATATCCACCGAGTTAACGGTCGATAAAGTTACATGTTTTTTGAATTGGTGGAAAAATCATAATTTGTTGTCTTTGACAATTATATCGTGAAACACGTTTGTAAATTTATTTTTACGTTAATTTTAATAAATATAAATATTAATAAAAATATATATTTGTATTCAACCTTTTGGTTTTAAGTTTGTGATATGACCTAGATTATGTTCTGAAAGTGCGTGATTATGTGATAAAATAATGCAAGTATATAATTATAATTAATATAAGTCATACTGAACAACTTTTAGAATAGGATCAAACCGAAATCGTAATAAAAACTTTTTTTATACGTATTGGTTACATATATCACGACATTATGAAAAATTGTTTTTTTCCGCGATTTCAGCTATGGTCCCATGCTGAAATGTTGTTAATGTTCAATATGAATAATATTCACACAATACAATAATATAATTGGCCGTGTGGTGAGGGCAATAATAATATTAATAATACATTTGTCACCACCCAACTTCTCCTGCGGGTGTCGTAAGAGTCGACTAAGGGATTGAAGTGTCACTGAACATTATTTTATAGAAGATTGATGATGGGCAGCAGCGTCATCATAGTGGACACATTCCTGCGATCGCCAATCCTGCTAATGCGTTTATACGCATAGTTAATATGAGAGGCCTACGTCCAACAGTGGACTATCATACTTAGGCTGGTGATGATGATGATGAAAAGAATAATATACAAACGGTATGTGTGAGGTTATGAGTGACCTAGGAAACGCGTTGTAGGTACCTACCTATATACAGGTATATCTAACATGTCAAGTACCTATACAAAGTTTGGAGCACCAAGGTAGCTTTACCATACTTCCATATTTACGTTCCACGACATAATCTCCGTTCTGTGTTCATAAAATTTAAATTCCATATAAAATAAGAGCGTGCGCACACGAACAACAACCTAACAAGTATTAGGGCGTTTCACACGTGCGAGTTATTGGGATGTTCATAGCTTTTAAACTTGTAAGCTTTCTCGTATTCTCATTGGCTGTAATGAGTATTAACAAAACCAGTTTAAGGTGACCTTCAAGGCTTCATTGACTAGATGTGGCCAGAGATCATTGATTACTGGTTAGTTGCCTTCAATTGTTTTAGCAGTGGGATTGTAGCCGTTCAAAGTTCTCATGTGACATGTTTGAAGCCCCAATAAGAGGTTTATTCGTGTGAAACATGTGTTTTTTTTTATTTAATGTGCTTTTAACAGACTTCAAAAATGGAGGAGGTTAATTGAGGTTACACCCGTTAAAAAAAGCATACCGTGTGGTGACGGTAGTAAGAATACATTTGTCACCACCCCAACTCCTCCTGCGGGTGTCGCAAGAGTCGACTAAGGGATTGAAGTGTCACTGACAACTATTTGATAAATATTGATGATGGGCAGCAGCGTCATCATAGTGGACACATTGCTGTGATCGCCAATCCGCTTGCCCAGCATGGCGATTATAGGCATTTATCTCCTAATGCGTTTATACGCATAGTTAATAGGAGAGGCCTACGTCCAGCAGTGGACTATCATAGGTTGATGATGATGATGATGATTATGTTATTCAATGTTAAAATTTCATGTACAAGTAAATGTTTTAGCTCAAGATGTAAATTTACATTTTCTCTGAATAAAAAAATAAAGAAATGCGTATTCTAAAGTCTCAGCAAGAACATCTAAAATCGAAGCAACTGTCTCCTACGTTCCAATTTGACCGCGGTTTGAGTGAAAAGGATAGCTGTTTCGAATTTCCAACTGTTAACGCGGTAGCAACCATGTCGGTTCACATTTTTTTTATATGACGAAGGTAGACAACTGAGCTGATGGAAAGCGGGAACTGAGGCCCATGGACATAGTGACCAAAAAAATCGCCTATGCACTGCCTACCCTGAGGACTTAGATGGATTGCCTCTATGCCACTAATTACGCCGGCTATGTTAACCCCAAACCGGAACACATCAGTATTAACTATTACATATATATAAAAACCTCATAACTATACTTATATATTTTTCTAATAGGAACGAGAGATTGACAAAATGAAACATTGACATAGCTGTTATCGATGAGTAAACCATAATCTCATAAAAATGCTAACTTCGTAAAATCAGGTCACCAAGAAATAATGGACCCATCTAGGCTTTATTTTTAAAATCTAATACTATGGAGGTATGAAGTATTTATACACGGTGTTACGTCAGCATTCCGAAAGATTTTAATGCTGGATTCCTGACCATATTTAGAGTCTTTAATGTTATATAAAATTTCCTGGATTCGGCTTGGTTTCAGAGATAATCAATCTTTTTTCGAAATAAGTTTTTCGATGTAACTCGTCATTTAACTTCTTTTGGATTACAATGCTACCACAATATGTTCTAATATTACCACACCTTTTGCCTGACAATCAAAAAATACGAATAGACTTGACGACATAACCTCTACCTAAAAAAAAACAATTGAATTAAATAATTTAAGCAAATGAAAATGAATGAATGTTATTATGATAAAAAGTACTGGAAATGTTTAAAAGTATTCAAATCGGCCTAAAAAAAAAAAAGAAAAAAAATCATAGTATTTTTTGTTTATTTTGATGTCTAGAATGCATAGTTAAAATCTTTCGCAATGCTCGCGTAACACCGTGTATATTAATTATTGCCAATAGCGTTAGAGTATTTTTTATTAGTATTTGTTCTTTAACCCTTAAACAGGCCTGGCGATTTTTTCACTTTCGTATCCTGATTTCGGTAGATAATAGCGTCAATAAAAAACTAATTTCTTGTTTTTTTTTTAGATACATTATTTCCAAAAAAAAAACCCGGTGGTCAATATACGCCCTGTGCTCGTCACCAGGAGGCCTACGTGTTCCGTATGTGGCCACTGCCCTGCTGGCGATACATTGAAGTTTTAAGGGGTAGTTGTTATGTTTGCATGTAATTATGGACACAATAAGACCACAATAAAAGTAAGAAAAAAGGATATTTATTTTTATATTCAAACACCATTTAGCAAAATCCGCTTCAAAACTAACTTATAATTATATACTTCCAGTAAGTCATGAGATGTTTAGTGGGTGGACCTACATAGAGTACAGTATTGAACTTACCCTTAAATTTCACATAAATGCCCAGCCGGGCAGTGGTCACATACAAACCACTTGTACCAAACCGAAACGGGCAGAGGTAATATAGGGCCCACAAACTTTAAGAGCAAAAATTTTAAGTAAAAAACTATTACTGTGACCATTTATGACATACTACAATTACATTACCTTATATACTACCAAAATATATCAACACATAGCACTTACCGTAATTTTTTTCGATACAATAATAGTATTTATCTGGAGCAACACACAAAATCTGCCACTTTTTAGGTTTTTGAATTAGACAACTAAAACGTCAAAGAAATTTGTTCTGACACATCGATTTTGGGTGCGTTCAAAAATCTGTCAGTTTATAGACTATACGTCTATGACATTTACTGGCCGCTACAAGCGTTTTGCTCGTCAGAAAAAAATCTTTTGCTAAGTGGTCGCTATGAGATCACAACCTGGTTAAGGGTTAAATGAGCTTTAATGAGAAGAGAAAAAAACTTAAGTAGCGTTTTTAATTTATCTCTAAGTTACGGCGCATTATTTATTTAAAAAAATTATTCATCGACAACTACCAAACTTATCGATAACAATTATGTCGATGCTTAATTTTGACAATCTCTCGTTCCTGCTAGAAAAATATCGAGGTATACTCATAACTATTGAAACAGGACACAAATACAAATCCGCTATGCCGTCCATGCAGCGTTAGACAATGGCCGTCAAGTTTACAGATCCATATACAACCGAATAACATCCCTAACTAGTAATTAATACGGACCGTTTTACTGCGGCGAATACGCATAATGTATTCATGAACACGCCAGAGGGCGCTAAAAGCACTATAAATGAGCTAAAGCTATTTGATTCGAGTAAAAAGCTTAAGCGATTAGCGATTTAAATTATTAAATGTTGATGTCAAATCAGCATCTTTTTTCGAACTGTCAAAATGATGACCATTATGAAATTTTATATGAAATACACAAAAGTGACGTCACGTTTGAGTACTGCCAAATGACCTACTCTTTTAAGTTCTGTACAAAAATTATAGCAATCTACACATTAGTAATATGTCATTTCTTCGTGTGTTATGTCGTGCATAATGTTAAATAATTTATTTTAACTACATGCATCATCCCTATTAAATATAATATAATAATATTTGCACTCATGTGGAAACACAGTATGAAAGCTGCAAAATTGTTTTATTGGAATAGTGATATGTAATCGTTCTCTATAATCCAAACAAACAATCGGTAATATACATAAGAAAAGATACAGAGTTTACTGACCCCATCATAATTATATTATATACTTACCCCCTTATTCATAAACGTTTGTTAACTTAATAAGCCGCTAATAATTGTTTGTCCCTTTTGCTCTTATGAACACATTGTTGAGACCGAAAGGGACAAACAATTATTAGCGGCTTATTAAGTTAACAAACGTTTATGAATAAGGGGGTTAGGCTGGTTCCTGAGTCACGCGGACTGCGATTGAATCAATGGCGCGTTTCAGACTGGCAGCATTTATTCGATATATTATTATTTGCTCCCGGTCCGCGTAGCACCGTCCTTTTTGCACGTTTTTAGTACAGATGGCCCTCCGAAGGCTTGGACTTGACGTAAAATGAGCCACTTCTCGCGCTAGTGCCTAAAAAGGCACGATCTGTACTAAAAATATTTAACTAAGCAATTTGAGTTGTTCAACGAAAATATGTATATACCATAATTAACTAGTTTTAGCCGCGGTATAATTGAACTACAATCAGTAGGATTAATCCGATTTGCTTCAATTTGATGAAACATAAGGGACAGGACAACAAAAAAAAAACATTTTTCTTACTTGGACCACAGAAAAGCGCTGGTTGCTTGTCGAATATGATTACTAAACCCCATTGTTTTCAGAACAGCGTTAGTTTGGGCCCCATTCTGCCATAATAACCTCTGCATCTGCGGTAGGACTGATTCATTGTGAGAGGACGCCATTCAACTCCGTATTAATTCAGCTGAGGTGCAGTTGTGACGCGTAATGATGTCATGGTAAATAAAAAGTCCTGACGCCTATGCAATATCACGTCATCAGCCTATCTAAGTCCACTGCTGGACGTAGGCCTCTCCTGTTAACTACGCGTATAGACGCATTAGGAGGTGTGCCTATATGACACCACGCTGGCAAGCGGATTGGCGATCGCAGTAATGTGTCTACTTTGATGACGCTGCTGCCTATCATCAATTTTCTATCAAATAATAGTTAGTGACACTTCAATACCTTAGACAACTTTTATGACAACCGAGAGAGCGATGAAAAAATATATTCTTACTGCCGTACGCAACAACGGCACAATATATTGGAGAGTAAATATCATGGTACAATCTTACCCAAGTAAACCTAGTCTCATGGTGAGCGTAAGAGTCGACTAAGGATTGTAGTATGGTTACTGAGTGACCATATACATAATAGCCGCGTGGCGACAGCAGTAAGAGCCTTATCACACTTGCGATTTGCTAGAGAGTTGAAAAGTGAGAAAGAAAAGTGAGTTTGCAGCTAGGTCGTCGCGAACCCGTAATCAGTTCAGAAGTGTTTCCTCGTCGGAATCCATTATGTAAGTGACTGTCCAAGACACAGATCACTCTCAGCGATTTTCTACTGAGTACGCAGCGTATTTGTTACGCACTCGCGACAAAATCGCAACGCAATCGCGACTACTTGGTTACGGGCTCTCGACGAACTCGCTGCATGCTTGCAAATCACAAGTGTGATAAGGTCCTAAGAATACATTTGTCGGCACCACAATTCATGCCATGGGTATTGTAAGAGTCAACTAAGGGATTGATAATGGGCAGCACTATCACTGTGGACCCACTAACTGCGATCGCTAATCAGCTTGCCCAGCGTGGCGCTCATGGTTATTAGTTATTACATACCTCCTTCTAATTCACAAACATTACTATACAACAATTAGTAAGGGTGATGTTTGCAGTGACCATACCTTGTTTCTTTTTTGGGCGTAGTTCAAGGATATAACTGGATTCTGACAGTCTGAGTAGGTGGTGTAATAGGTTTTTTTGTTTACCTATCAAAACTATATTATTTGGTTTCAAATATTCCAATACCCTCAAGGGTCAATAAATGGCTTAAAATTGCTCTCAAGCCCAAACTTTCCGGAGGCAACAAATTAGAACAAAACTGTTTGTTGGCAGAATTTAAGTAATAGCGGATTTCGGATCTCTCGCCGAAATTTAATTTTGTTAACGACCAATGTTTCCTGTAATGTATACAAGTATATAAGATTTGTTTGCAGTTTGAACTTCAACGCAGTAATCGTTGGATAGATATTCGATATTTCGATTGTTATTAAATAAATAAATATCTTGAGACATCTTACACAAATCATTAAAAAGAATATCAGATTCTACCAGCTGTTTTTCGTTGTAGTCATACTGATGAACTTTTATCATGAGACCGACATCTGATTTGGCAATAAAAAATCTGATGTCCAAACAAACCCTGTTTTAGTAGGGGACATACATGGAAAATCCGATTTATTTCTCCAATTGGATATCAGTATAGTAAAAGTTCATGAATATGACCTCAAAATGAACCTTCTAAAATTTGTACCTGTGAAGAATTAAGACATTAATGATTGATGTATTGTCCACAGGCAACTGCTAGCACCCAACCTGAAACAAACACACTTCCTTTCCAATGGCGTCGAAACGGAAATAAGACAAGTAAGTAATAAGTTTTTTTATCATTATTTTCTAAACTCATCATCATATCAACCGAAAGACGTCCACTGCTAAACATAGGCCTCCCCCAAAGATTGCCACAATGACCGGTCGTGCGCCACCCGCATCCAGCGGACTCTGCGACCTTCAACAGGTCATCAGTCCACCTTGTGGGGGGCCTACCCACGCTACGCCTTCCGGTACGTGGCCGCCACTCAAGAACCTTCCCGCCCCAACGGCTATCGGTTCTACGCGCAATGTGCCCCACCCACTGCCACTGCAGTTTAGCGATTCGGAGATCTATTTCGGTTACTTTGGTTCTGCTGCCGATGGTTTCATATTTAATCCGATCACGCAGTGAGTCTCCTAGCATAGCCCTCTGCATTGCGCTTTGGGTGACTTTTGAGCCTTCTTATGAGGCCCATTGTAAGCGGCCACGTTTCAGTACCGTATCTCATCACTGACAACACACACTGATCAAAGACTTTCTAAACTAAACTCTACAATTTGTATACATGTAGGTACATAAATTAAATCTGACTAACCTAACGTATATCTGAGATTGGTCCTTGTGGGATTCTACCGAGGATGCTGGCAGTATTAAGTTTTAAAAATTCGGCATTTTCAGCCGCAGTTGAAGATGGGATGGAGTAGCGTCCCAAAATAAGTAATTACAACTATTCTGCTCACTTAGTTTAACTCCATTTTAAATAATAATATATCATGATACTCTTTTTATCCGCAAAAACTTATCACAATATTGCACATATCTTTAAAGCAATATCCCCTTTTACCTCCCATAAAGGGTAAAACACGAGTGAATCTCCTCCACACGGAAAGCAGTTTGGCGTAAAGCGCCATCTAGTGGGATTTATGCAGAAACTTTTAATCGTGCGCAACAAAACTCTTGCACCGAGATTAAGTACTGTAAATAGATTGCTTCCTACAAAGTGGAAAGAAAACTGCAGTTAAGATAAAATATTCCGAGCGTATAAACGTTAGTGGTTGGTATGGATTTTATAAGCGCATGAGTCCACAATATCACTAAACTCAAGGCTTCTTCTTGGAACCTTCTTCAAATCTTCTTGTGGGTGTCGTACGAGTCGACTAAGGGATTAAAGTGTCAATGAATATTCCTTCATACAGAATTGATCATAGGCAGCAGCATCATCAATATCATCATAGTGGGACACATTACTGCAATCGCCGACCCACTTGCCCAGCGTGGCGTATATGGGGCATTTACCTCCTAATTCTTCGATATGCATAGATAATAGGAGTGGCCTACGTCCAGCAGTGAACTGAGAAAGGCTGATGAAGTGACGTGTCAAGCCTTCTTTTTGGTTTTCTTTGACATGTTAATTGATGTCGTACCTACCAGTGATTTTTAAAGGATAGTAATTATATTATGTACAGTGGGTTCAACAAGCGTGCACGTTATGGAAAATATAGGTGATGTATGATGCCTTTTCACAGCTTCAGCCACGGTCAGAAGTATTATTAGCCACCCCATATTTTCATTTCTAACTTCTACATAGGCAATGACAAAATGTATAAAAAATACACACTCCTATTACGTGTCTCAAAACATTAGTCCTTGCTATTTTTTTGTTTCCAATTAAGTATTGCTTGTCACCTTCGCTCTTATAGAAATATTGATAAGACCGAAAGAGACAAACAATACTTAGCAGCTTGCAAAGTTAAGAGATGTTTGAATAAGGGCGTTAGTTGTTAAAGGGGCACTAATGGTGGTGTCATTTGGACTATGTCCTCATTATAAGGTTTTTTAATATGTCTTACATAGGACGGTCTGAAATCCAATAAATTAAATTAAATCCAAGAAACCAAGAGAACTGTTGTCAAAGTAAAGAATACTAGGATATTGCGAAGCGCCGAGACAAGTTTTAAAGTTGAAACATTATTCATGAAGAATGTAAATACGCACAGCACGGCAAGGTAAAGAAAATTGCACAAAGAACTGGCAAAGCTCAAACATAACATGCATATTTACTCAAGCAGGGAACTAGCTGTTTGCAATAAAATTCATGTTACTTTTCTAGATCTTACCACTAGATTGAACAAATAGGTCACATACAATACAGCCAAAATGTGATCTATTTGTGGGTATACTTAGGTATCGGCACGAGAGTTGAGGCCACGCACACATCAACATGTCATATAAACCCACGGGCAATTTGAAATTAGTGTTCTTTTTTTCGTACTGACAGCAAACCTAATTGCAACTGTAAGATTCACCGAAAAGTTTGTTCAAGGGATTTGCTTCAATATTTGGACGCAGGGCCGTGTTACTCTACGGGTGCGAAACCTGGTTCGTCCGCAAAGACCTAACGGCAAAACTTCAAGTGTTTGTGAACAAAATGCTTAAGGCAAATACTGCGCATCTTTTGGCCTAGCTGGATCACAAACGCTCAGCTATGGAGTATCACCAGGCAAACACCCATCCAGATGGAGATACAAGCACGAAAATGGCATTAGATTGGCCATATTCTTAGGAAGCCTAACAATCACATGTCCAAAATAGCCCTGAACTGGAAGATGCCCGGCAAGCGGAAACGTGGTCGCCCTAAATTCACTTGGCGCCGTTCCGTGGAGCAAGAGATGGGTGTGTTGGGCATGGGGTGGGATGAGGTGACCCAAACTGCCCAGGACCGAAGCCAGTGGAGGAAAATGATTCGAGCCCTACACCCCAACACATGGTAACAGGACGGAAGGAAGAAGAAGATTTCGACGCAAGATTCATTCACTACATACTAGGCCGATACCTATACGCTGGGACGGTTGATGATCGAATGCAAGAGAGTCACCGAGAGAGTCTGATGTACAATTTACATTCATAAATTAAATCTAACTAATCTAACCTGTATCTAAGATTGGCCTTTGTGGCATTTTACTGAGGATGCTGGTATTTCCTTCCTTAATCGCAATACTGATGCTTTGTGCGAGGAAGTCGTTGTAATAATAATATAATATTTTAATTTCGGAAAGAATGTCTATTCATTTTAGTACAAAAATCAAGTACACCCACACCACGTGCAGATTAATTTCTGGCTAATACGATGTACAGCGTCTATTCCCCGAGAATAATTGAAATTCATAATGCAGCTTCTCACGAAGGTAGTCTATTTGCCACGCATAACTTTCAATATCAGTGTAATGAAGGAATATGGAACAGGCATAGACAAAGATCGCAATATAGTATTTATTATGTTGTTTATAGAACTTTATGAAAAGCGTCATATATTTTGTCCTTTAGGATCACGGGCTTACAAGTCTCGGTTTTGTGATAGGCTTGCACATTTAGCTATAGATCTAACACGTTGTATTATGTTTATATTATGTCTATTATTACATCATACCTTACTGGTACAGGATGCATTCAAACCTATTACTTAGTACAAAGAGGACAATCAGCAATGATACAGCCAAAAGAAGCTAATCATATTGCACTTCCTTAATTATTTATGTACAAATAAGCGTTTTTGAACCTAAAGACATAAAGTGCTTCATTGAGGAACACCATGAAATCGCGATTTGATGATTAACTACTCACCGGATATGTACTAATTTTAATCTAAATCTGTAATAATGAAAATGGGAAAATATGGACTTAAAATAAAAGCCGACACGTGCAACTGTTATTCTAGGTAAATATGCATAAAAACTAAAGTGAATACAGTCAAAAGCCTTTTCCAGGACTAAATTTCCACCCTCCACCGGTTCTTGGATTTTCATTGTAAATTTAAATTCGCATCTAATATAATTTTCTCTTGCTATAAAAGTGTAACCAGAAGTAATATTTATTCCCGTAAGTAAACATTATGAGAGCCACGGAGCAGGGAACGTCGACGACTAGGGAAACATACTCACATATATTCAACTAACTATCAGACTGAAAGCATAAAGTATTAGATTCTTTTGAATTCTTCGAAAACCTGTAAGCAGAGCTTTTTTGATAAGCCTTTTTTTAGGAATAAATGTAGATTTTAAATTTTCTCATAATGAAAGTCGCTTTGCATCCAACTATTTCGGTAACTCTTACATTATTAAAATTTCCTCAAATGAATAATTAGAATGACAAGTAAGTAGCACGGCGCCATTTATAATGTTATGTTGTTGCATAATAACAGATAATTTAGCATGTTCATAATTATTAATTTACTATTAAGTATTTTTAGTTTTTTTTATAAAATAACCTAGACGTAACTAAAAACCGAAGAGCGACTTCCTCGCACAAGGCATCAGTATTGCGATACAGCGAAGAATAGTCTTAATCCCATCTTAGATATAGGTTAGGTTAAGTAGATTAGTTAGATTTAATCTATTTATATAAAATGTAGTTTTGAAAATAAAGAATATTAACCCTTGACTACCTACGTCCTGTTTGTATCACACAACCACCTACCTGCGGTCATGGAGACCGCTTCTTCTTATGGGACCTGATTTATATACTTTGGCGTGATAGAAGGGGGTTTAAATATATTAAATATACTTTAAACAGTTACAGGCATTTATTAACCAACAAGAATACAAAAATAATCAACATTTTGTATTTCAAACTTAACATATTTATTAACTTATTGTATTTTTGATTACAAAACTTAGTATCATTCAGGATATGAGATTACAAAATTAAAGAACATAATATTTTCATTATATAAAAATAAAATTGAGCAATCAAAAATGCTTTTAAACTATCTAATTTGGTTACTAATAAGATATTTTTGTAAAATTACATGCTTTTAAAATAACCATTCTTGTATGCCGTCGACACACAATTTGTTCGAACATTCACATTCAAAACAAGTTTCTAGTCCCGTGGAAGACGCTGATTATTTGCACGACGCGCTAAATAGGGTTAAACTAATTTTTTGGCCAGTTTCTTTATAAATTTGAACCTTTTTTCAAAACTGTGCTGTGTTCAAAATTTAAATAACACAACCACCTGCGTGCGGTCACTGAGACTCTTACAAAATGTATCGTAACCATCTACATGCGGTCTCACAGACCGCCGATGCAACTTAATTACTCACCAAATCCAAAGGAGTGCACATCTGAACGAGTCGACAGCATGGTCAGCACTGCGGAGGGGCTGGGCAAAGGTACAAGGTCACAGAGGTGTGAGCGATGTTCTTGCGTTCAGTTAATGTCAATTTTGAATAATCCAGTGTCTGTGAGACCGCACGTAGGTGGTTAAGGGTTAAAACCTAGATTAGTAAGTACTTTGTATAACTATATCCTGTAATCTTTTTCCTAGCCAATATCGGTGTTCCACTGCTGGTCAACGGCCTCTCCTCTGGATCTCCATGACTCTCGATTTTTCTGCCGGTCAAGAATAAGGGTCTAAAAATGTTTTAGTAAAGTGATAATTATCAATATATATGTCTAGGATATGGATATATAATATAATGTATAGGTATAAAAAATATCGTAATTTATTAAACCTTGTCTGCACATAATTAGTCGATTAATGAAAGAAAAACAACCACATAACAAGAATTCGAGTAAATGTGCAATAAATAAAACAGAACAAGTTAAGTCGCTGCGCAACTAAGACGGGAAAAACATCCGCCACACTAGAGACTTCACAATAGGTACGAGAAATAAATGTTTTGAAAACTATGAGAACACTTCACTGCAACCGTTTTAACTGAAGCACACTTAACAAGACTGTTAACAGAACTTGTGGAGATTTCTATTCGGAATAACTACTAAATTACATTTATATTCACTTTTTCCATTTTAGAATATCACGATTTTTCTTTACAATAAATTGGCTGTTTAACCTTCTTATTCATAAACGTCTCCTTTTAACTTAGTAAGTCGAGAGTCTTAGTTTATCCGTTTTAGTCTTAGAGACAAAAAAAAAATATCTTGGGACATGTTACACAAATCGACCTAGGCACACGGTAAGCTCAATTAAAGCTTGTGATGTGGGGTACCAGGTGACGATATACTTATATAATAGATAGATACATAATAATATAGATACTTAAATACATAGACGGCCATGGCCAAGGAACAAATATTTGTGATAAATAAATACAAATAATGCCCTCGTCAGGATTCGAACCCGGAACCTCTAGCTTCGTAGGCAGGGTCACTACCAACTAGGCTACGGAGGCTGACGACAAGACTGTTAACTGAACTTGTGGAAATTTCTATTTGGAATTTTTTTGAACAAATCGACCTATTCCCACAGTAGGTAATAAAGTGAAAAAGTCAAAAGTCAAAATATTCTTTATTCAATTAGGCCCAGCAACGAGCGATTTTTAATCGTCAAACTAAATAGCGAAAGAGAGAAAGAAAAAAAAGCTACTTCCGGTTCTAACCCTACACCACTGCCTGAGAAGAATCCGGCAAGAAACTCAGCGGGACTTTTTTTTCCAAAAAATAGTTTTGTAACATCTTACAGCTAACATGCATTAATTAAAAACGAAGCATACATTTCATTTAATATAAGTACAGATATATGTACATTAACTAGAGATGAAGTCTCTAATAGTCAATCTCAATTGAAGTATATGTAGTGTGTGTAAGTACTATGCGATGATGTATTAATAGATACATACAGATAGGTACTCAAATATTATAATTTTAATACAATAACTGATCTTAAAGTATATAGATTTAACCTTGAATATATACGAAATAATGTTGCTGTATAATGGAAAATATATAATTAGAAGTGATTATAAAGAGGATCCTCATTTAATTTCAATTACTTTCACTTTTGAACGGTCGCCGTATTAGCCGTTGTTTTTATTACCTTATAAATATTAATCGCGGGGGGTAATTATAATTAATAATCGCCAGCTACGCGCAGAAAGGTCGGATACGTTGGTAAATGGTTAAATTATGAATTGAATGACACACGAGATGTATTATTCAGCTTTTGAATAAAATGTTTAAGCATGATATAAACATTGTACCTATGCACAGTTAACTAGGACGAATGAAAAAAAAACGTAAATCATAATTATAAAAAGTGATTCTTGTGAAATCTAGTGCAGCTAGATGTTTTTACCGTCTTTCTAGCAAAGCAACTTGTACTATTTTATTTATTGCTCATGTATTCGAGTTTTTATCTTCTAGAACAAAATGAATAGATCCACTGTACTACTTTTTTTATTTTATTTTAAATCTCCAGGTTGTACACCTGCGTAATTGGTAGCTTGGTACACCGCGATTTCTTAAATTATCACATTAAAAAATATACTTTTCCAGGCGCTTGTTCTTATACAAAAATCTAAACAATGTTTTATACACCATATTATTATAGAAGACGATAAAAAAACATTTACTTTTCATATTAATAAAAGTTTCTATTTTTTTGTTTCATTTTTCCAATTTATTGCCGTCGTTGATTTATTATTAGTATGAATAATATATTTTATGTCATTGAAACTTTTGATCACTGAGCTTAGCTGCTGGCAGATGGACGGACAGATAAACATACCAAAAATATAGAGGTTGATCGTTGATTATTACTTTAATACATAAAAATACAGAGCAACAAATCAGATATAAATGTAAATCACAATTATTTTCCTTCATTTATAAATAAAACTATCCCATATCCTGTCATCGTAAACATATTACTTCGAATTTAAATCTCAAAGCAATAACCAGTAAACCCTCTGAAGGAGTAAAGAGATTGCCTCCTTTACCGTCGTATCTTTGAAGTTTTATCGATACAGTCTGTGTGGATCAATTCCCTTACCATGATACTGGACACAAAATAATCGTATTACAAGTCATCATCATCATCTCAGCCATAAGATGTGTAGACCCCGGCTAGGCAAACGCAGCGTAGGTTGTCCATCCACAAGATGGACAGACGACCTTATGAAGGTCGCCGGGACACGCTGGATGCAGGTCGCATCTAACCGGTACATGTGGAGGTCCAGAGGAGAGGCCTATATTCAGCAGTATTACGATTGATCAACCAAATTGGAACTCTATGAATAAGGGGCGAAGTCACTAACTTTGTAAGCTCACTTTTGAATACACTCTGCCACAATGTTCTTTTTTTAATTAAATGTTGCTACACTATGTTTATTTTCTACATTGTGCACGATTACGGATCCTAGTTTAGTTATACGCTTTATCTCAGTTGCCCTGAAAACGAGCGTTGTGGCATCTGACAGAACACATGCTGAGTAGCATCCTTTTTGGTGTTCAAATCCTTACGGTTCATACTTCTTTTTAGTTTTCTGTACTGTTTGATACCAAATAAACCATTCTTATTCTTGTGTAACTTTAAAAAAGCATGAGCAAGAGAGTGGGTGAGTTTAAGCTTAGTTCAATGATGCCAGCAGAGGCGAGCTCGTAGTAAAGATACAGAATCGGCTAATCTTGCCCCTTGTCCCATACGGAAATGGGGTTCGATACATAAGATATCAATTCTAGAGTAAGGATCTTGTGTCTTCAAGCTGCGTAAACAGTATTGAAGAACTTCCAATGGTGTTATTGTTTTCTTCATAGTTTTAGTGAAGAATTCGTCGAAAGAAAATTTGGTACTTATACCTAGAATATTAAAATTAAGAAGTATGTTGCATAGTCCAGAACTTTCTAAGCTCAAATTTAGATTTTTGTGTATCCACATGTCCCCCGGCAAGATATTTGGAGTAACATAAAAATACTATCTCGTAGCTAAATAAGTGCTGTTGCACCAATCATGTTCTATATATTATAAGCTCATGATAGGCGATGGAAAATAATGATTTTAACATTATTTTAGCGAAATAAACCTACAAAATTTATTGTCAATACAATATCAATCTATCCATCGCCACTATTCATTATCAGACCTGCTAAAAAAACTATGCAATTCTAATGGAGGTTCATTTTGAAGTTAGTTTTAGAAACTACATTGAAATTCTAATTTGGTCGATCAAGCCAATCTTCTCACTCACCATCAACCGGCACCTGATACAATCCGTAATTTAATTTTTCAAAAACCTTTCCGACCTAAAACGTATCCAATAATTAAAAGTTTACCCATCGCTCATTGCAGACCTGTCGTCCTGTCCTTCGGGCGATCATTCTAGACGTCGATAAAACTTGCCCAATTCATCAGCAAGACAATTAAAGTGTTGAGATGGTCCTAATTGAGTTTCGTGGAAATTTTCGTATCAGAACTTGGCTTAAGAACTCCCAGATTAAGACGATGCGCTGGTCTGATTGTTTTTCAATAACTCGGCGATTATAGGCTTTGACTGGGATTATTGCCGCCAAGTTTGGAAAGGATGCGAGTTTCATTAGCTTGATTGTGTCGGTTTGCTATCGGGCTAGTCTTTTGGATTGTTAAAGGCACGCTTTGGAGAAAATTTGCTTTGATGCACACAATGGCCTCCGAAACCGATTTTCGTTCAACGCTCGACTCGATGCTGTAGTCAGCTCAATTAGTATATTTTTGTCTCAATGAAAGGCACTTCGATTTAATAGTATTTCTGAAATAGAGGTATAGCTTATACTTTCTACCCTGGCCAGGTATCTAACCAGCGTACGTAGCCAAGATGCAAATCGCTAACGCTCACTAACGTATCTAGTTTTCTCTCTGTAACTCTTATTAGTGCGATAAAGACAATTACATTTTTTCTGCGACTGTGTCTTAACGACTGGCACCTTAGTATCTAAATATTCTGATCGAAAATTTGACATTTTTTATATGATTATTTTAAACAAACGGGACTTCGCGCATACATTTGCTTCGAAAATTACCTCCGACGTTCCCGACGTGTGGTGATGGCAGTAAGAATACATTTGTCACCACCCAACTCCTCCTGCGGGTGTCGTAAGAGTCGACTAAGGGATTGAAGTGTCACTGACCATTATTTGATAAAAGATTGATGATGGGCAGCAGCGTCATCATAGTGGGCACATTACTGCGATCGCCAATGGCGTGGCATTTACCTCCTAATGTGTTTATACGCATAATTAATAGAAGAGGCCTACTTCCACCAATGGACTATCATAGGCTGATGATGTGTATGTGGTTCCTGTGTCGAAGAATGGGTCAATAGATGGTCTATGGATAATAGATGAATGGATATTTGTTAGCCTCCCTAGCTTAGTTGGTACCTAGTGACTCTGCCTACGATTCATACGAAATTATTTATCACAAATATTTGTTCCTTGGTCGTGACTGTCTATGTATCTAAGGATCTATATGTATATATCCATTATATCATATCGTCACCTGCTACCCACATAATTGACACTTAACAAGGGACTAAATCGATTTGTGTAAAATGTCCCAAGACATTATTTTTTTATTTTGTTTAATGGATTGTTCGAGCACACTTACACGCGATTTCGTCCCGTTTCGTCAAAGACATCTAAATATTCTGCGGCAGTGGCACAGGTCACACGCCCTACCTGCTTCAAAAGCAGATCGATCGCGACAACTTTAATTAAACCGGCTAAGTCCGCCCGCTTTAATTGCAGCCCGGTCTTTTTGCAAACAAAATGATGGTCCAGATTAAAAGTTTTATTTTCAAAGTAACTGCAGTGCGGCAGCGGCTGTCCATTTTTTTCCGGTGTTTTTAAGGTTTCATTCCACAAAACCTGGGATTGCAAGTTTACGTTCCAGTTCTGCTAGAAATGCGATTATATCTACGAGTACACAAACCGGATATATAAATCATACTGAACAAGACTTTTCAGAAACATAATGTTTACGTGATATCGATAGTTTGTATGTGATAGAAATTCTTTTTTCTCGGGATTCGGCATTGGCCCCACAATAAAAGTTATTAGTTACTCAGAAAAATGTCTGTATTTTTCATTTTATGATTTCCTCTTAATTTATCCTCATACCCGGAGCCCCAAGTTTACTGGAACGACCGTTGCGGCGAAACTCTGGCAACTTTTTGTTGTTCCTAGTTGCTCTTAAAATGGCACATGTGTACAGAAACGGAGCGTTAGAGCTGTGTTCTGAAGTAAATTCTTGTTTTCTGAAAGCTGTGTTGCCAGTGCTGTGTTGAAGTCGAAAGTCTTTGATCAGTGTGTATTGCCAGTGATAAGACACGGTACTGAAACGTGGTTGTATACAATGGTCCTCATAAGGAATAGCTCCTAAAAAGAATGTAGCCCTCCATTTAGCTCTATCTTCGGCTCTTCAGATATAGCCTGTATGTTTGTTCGGCAGACCTCCTTCACAGAGTGGGTGATCTTCCACTGTCCCTCCGTCCTTCAACCTGTCCGACACAATCAGATTATCTGAGTTGCGCCGGGCCAACGCGTCGGCATGAGATTCGACGGCTCAAAATTCCAAAAATTGCTATTCTAAAAAAATGCCGTTCATAAAAACTTGAACATTAACCGGTGCCCTTGCAATTAATCATCATTTCCTTGACAGCAATCCTATCATTTCCTTTCGCCTTATCGAGTACATCGTAAGGGCGTTTTTCCCGTAATTTTAAGCAGTCAAATATGCCGATTCGATCCGTCGTAGTGTTAAATTGAGGTTCTTGTACGGACGGCGTCAAAAATATGTTGACGATTTTGATCTTTATGCCCCGGACATACGACATCGTATGTACACATATTACCAAACGCTGCACGATAAGGAAATGGGATCTGTGCAATCGCGTAAGCCAATCGCCATTTAATCCTGGACGGTGAAATGAGAAATGTTTTCAATTTAGAATACATACAGAAAAACGTTTGGGAAAACAATGTGCTTTTGTGTCGGGCTGATGAAGGCGTTTCGCTTGTTGTTTTAATTTTGACACCTTTGGAGTATTTTCTCATTCTCTGTATTAGGTTGTTTGTACTTCAACTGTTTTTACAGTCAGACAGATATATCAGAGCGCCCAGTCTGCTCACAAATATCTGAACTGGTCTCTATTATCCCATTACAATCAAGCGGTTTGACAATCAGGAGGCCGTGTGGTGACGGCAGTAAGAATACATTTGTCTCCACCCCAACTCCTCCTGCGGGTGTCGTAAGAGCCGACTAAAGGATTAAAGTGCCACTGACCATTTTGATGAGATTGATGATGGGCAGCAGCGTCATCAATGTCATCATAGTGGACACATTGCTGCGATCGCCAATCCGCCCATCAATGATGATGATGATGATAAATCAAGAGGTTCAAATCAAAGTAATACCATAGTACAGTGCATGTTCAAATATTTTTCGCCTCACTAGCTTGTACAGCACTCGTTTAGCCGTTAATGCAAGCTGGTAAAATCGCATTTTTAATCACTAGTGCGTAAAGTAATGACCTTGGAGCAGAGCGCGAAGTAGCATTCGTTTGATAGATAACAAAACATAAAATGCTCATGAAAGAGTCGTTCCACATTAATTATAATGAAATAAATTGTTTGAGAAATAAGAACAAAACAACAAAACTCTATTTAAATTCATTAGGTACTTAAAGTTAATAATAACTATATACCTAATCTTTGGTCTCGTGAATGATGATAATGTTCTGTAAGTGGACTAGACGCTATTACAAAACGCAGAAATATCAACATTGTCAATTGCACCTTTGCCTTTTTTTAATTTCCTCGCTAAAGTTAAGAGAAAAGTTTTGTGTTACATACAGATATTTCACTTCTCGTGTGTTAAAACACTCGCTACGCTCACGATTATATTTTAGAACCACTTGCATCGCTCGTGGTTCAACTATAGACTCCCGTACGCTTGCTCTTGTTTCAATTTCATACTCGTGGGCACTTTGTACGCTTGTAGGTATAACAATTAATTATTGAGTACCGTGATCGCTCTGATATATCTGATATAGAATGTACTTATAGTAAAGTACCATGCTAAACCCGTATTAATACTATAAATAAATTAATATCATGCGATATTCTTACATATTATGTCCCCCATTCTCACGGTAAGCTTAATTAAATGAAGGCTTGCGTTGTGGATACTAAACGACGATACATAACCATTATTATACATGATGTAACACGAGAAAACCGAATAACTTAAAATAGTACATTACGACACAGTGCGTAAAACATGAAATACTAAACGAGTGGCGATCGACACGAGTTACAAATTTCCTTTTTGCACGTGTCTCGTACGACGTTTTTTAGGACAGATGGCCCTCCGAAGTTTTGGACCTGACGTAAAATGAGGCACTTCTCGCACTAGCGCCTAAAAAAGGCCATTTGTACAAAAAAAAACATTTTTTTATAGGCATCTAGATCAAAATATACTTTGATGACTATCTCACTCCTTAGTATAGCTCTGTCCCTACCATTTGACTTACGTAAGAACTGACAGATGTACTCCTGGCCTTACGCAAAATACTAGTAAAAAAACATCGATTTAATTGTTAGATATTATTTTCATCCAATATTACATTCATTCTACGAAATGGGTAAGGCAATATATTTTAATTAAACTTTAATAAATAAGTCAGTTGCTACACAAAATACTCACTATGTTTTGACCAAAATTGATTTCATTTTATTTATTACTACCGGCTAATGATGTTTTATCGACATTGATATTAATTATTTACATGAATGTAATGGAGCCATTATTTTGAGTCGTGGTAATATTTTTTGAAGTAAAAGCTTTCATTAATATATTTTACGTAAAAAGATATTTAATGTATCATGAAACGCAGTTGGACGAACCAATTTTAATTTTTTTCGTTCTTTCTTATTTTGATGGAGGTAGATCTATCAAATTTCATACATTGTCAGTCGCCCACAGACCACGAACCCTGTAAAGTGTTCGAAACGTCGGGATGAAGTTAAATTTAAGTAATATACGCGAGTTTATCCGTTTTTAAAGTTTTATATTATTATTTATATTTAAGCAATGTTGCTGGAAATGTAGTAATTAGCCTAGTTGGTACGTAGTGACCCTGCCCATTGGTCGTGTTTTAATTTATCGTCACTCGTTTTCTTCGGGCTTCATTTTTTCGCACTTATATCGTAATGTACTAAGCGTGTTTTCTAATTCAAATGCGTATTCAAATACTCACTGAGCTAATAAGAATAAAGATCGTATGTGATAAATATATGAGAATGACAGATTCGTACGAAAAGTCACGTGACCAAATGCATACATTATTATGGTCACGTGAATTATCGCTTATCGTATACGATTGCAGAATCGCAAAGCTAGGCATGCTGAGGTCTTAGCACGTGGCTACGCCTGTATTTCGGAGAACCAATTACATTTGAATAGCAGAATTAGTTACAAATTGAAGTCTTACATTTGGTACGAAATTAATTAATCTAAGCTACTACTATTACTAAGTTCAATATTCAGTCTAAAGTATCTTATTTAATATTAATGAGCTGAAAGGATGCCACACTGAAAAAAAAATGACTAAAGTGACTTAGATCGGCTATATTACGAGGAAACTTTGATATTATGTAACAAATCCTTGCTATCAAATTTACAAAACTAAAAAGGTTGAAGTCGATATCAGAGTTCTCGTTAAATTAACAAAGAACATTGTACAAATGTACACTCGACCAATTGGAACCCTAGGCCACTCTAGAACCATGTCAAAATGAAAAGCCGTTTGAAATGTCTTACAATCTGATTGATAACGTTACTTTGACATGGTTCCTGAGTGGCCTAGGGTTCCAATTGGTTGACTGTACAATGTACATTTTACCAAACAACTAGTGTAATCAACCAAATTATTTTGTAGAATTCCAACATAAAAAAATTTGGTACAATCAAAAACAATTGTGTTAGGACCGAATTCTACCTTAATTTCCGGAATGACGCAAGATCTGAAAAAACTTAGCATTTTTTCAGTGCACGATCTACTAATGCGATTCAGTGTAGAACCTAAACTGAATTGCGATGTGTACACTACCATAGAATAACTGTCGAAACTGACAAGCCGAACCTAAACAGAATCGCATTTAAGAGATCATGGTACCCCCTGGAATTAAAAACTAGAATTAACGAAGAATAACGCACCGTACGGCTTCCTAGCTATTTGCCAAGCGCATTAGTCCAAAGCGCGGATGACAGGAGCAAAAATGCACTTGTCACTATATAGTGCTTAGTTAAAATATCGACTATTCTATCGAAATTCATACCAACATTTTATGAGTTAAAAAATGTATTGATCAATAGTAATTTATGCAACCGTACGTAATCAGAGATATTGCGATCTAAAGTTGATAAACTGCAATATGTAAATAATACCTACTCGTAGTACCATAGAACAGTTACAAAACCGAAATTAAAGCCTAAAACCAGCTTTAATATTGTTCAAAATATAAAAATGCACTTTTTAAGATAACTTTTTCATCCTTAAGTCGAAATTATTCACAAGAAATATCAGAATGTGTTGAATAAAAAAGTTGGTGTTTTAATTTTAAAAATCTTATATCTTTTTTGATATCTGGAAAATAAGTGAAACTACTATTAATCTATACATTTCAAATTAAAAAATTGTCTGTATGGATGTCAATAGAATAGTCGACATTTCATTAAGCACTAGTGAAAAGTTCATTTTTGCTCTCGTCGTCCGGGCTTTGCATTACACACGCAGATATATGCGTCCCAAGACACCCAGAAGGTCAAACGCGTAAAAGCCTCCAGCTTACCACTGATATCGACGAGTATACAAATCGACGTGTTGGCTTCCGAGGGTGGAAATAAATTGCTGCGTTGCCAAGGGTGGGGGAGGTGAGGAAATTCAAATTGGATTGAAGGAAGTTTAGATTGGATTGAATTTTCTTGCCACCTTGTTTAATTTAGTAAGGGCGAGGCTGATGCACGGCTCTTGTGTGAAGGTTGGAATTCTAGTTCAATTTGCCTATGATTTATCGGCGGCTCTGAGGTACTGAACGTGACAGGTGTGAAACACTTGGAAGGCTGCTTTTGATACAAAAAACAATTGCGGTATATTAAGTAAGTCATTGTCTTGTTATCCTATTGAGTATACTGCGTCACTATATAAATTTAAATAAGATAAAATTGGAGTATATTCTCAGAGCTCAGTTAAACTGGTACATTACGACACAAGTTTGAAAAACATGAAATTCGAAACCAGTGGCGATGTTTTAAAACACGACCGAAGGGAGTATTGGTAAATCGACACGAGTTACGAATTTCCTTTTTGCACGTGTCTCTTACGGCGTTTTTTAGTACAGATGGCCCTCGGAATTTTTTGCCTGACGTAAAATGACCCACTTCTCGGACTAGAGCCTATAAAAGACACCATCTGTACTAAAAATATATTCAAAAACAACCGCTGTAAAACACAATGCGCACTTGATTTAGGTATAGTATTCAGAGTATTCAGACTCAATCCAACTCAAGCCAGATTGAAAGCCATTATACGACCACTACATGATATAATTATACCTTTAAGCCAGCTAAGTACTTAAAATACGTTTTAATTACGACATCAAAGGACGTGGACTCCTGCCTTTTGATATCGGTATAAAAGCCTGACGAAATACGCTTTTGTCGAGTTCGTAAATACATAAAAGCCATACACCGATTTACCTATCCGTTTGGGCTGACACTTTGTGCTGGTAAAAAATTACGAACGTATTGTGTCTAGAAATGTTCAAAATATTTTCATCTCACTAGTTCGCAAAAATCAACAAAATTAAAAAAATGTAAATCAACCTGGAGCCTAGTTGGTAGTGACCCTGCCTACGAACTTGGAGGTTCCGGGTTCGATTCCCGGCTTAAATACATAGACAGCCATGACGAACGAACAAATATTTGTGATAAATAATAAATACACAAATAATGCCAACGATACCTCCAGCTTCGTAGGCGGGGTCACTAACAACTAGGATACGGAGGCTGACAAAAAAATTATAAAATGTGGAAAAAATTATACCATTCCATTCCATATACAGATTATGTAGATTAGGAAATTTAATTTAAACTAGTAAACTAGGCCCAGCTAACATGACATTCTGCGATAAGTAATAAATGTATGAGAATGACAGATTCATACGGAAAGTCACGCGACCATTATTTTCTGTATACATATTTAAATTGTCACGTGACTTATCTCTTATCGTATAAGTTTGTAGAATGGCATTTTGGCTTGATTTAAAAATGTCTATAAAAAGATTTTTTTTGTAATAAATTCTTTAATGCATGTTATTTTAATAAGATGTATTATTACACTGTTTTGAATAAATAAGTTCACCTGAGTTTCTTATTGGTTCTTATCAGGAACGGAGTAGGGTTTGAACCAGTAGTAGATTTTTTTTTCTCTCTCTTGATAATGTCAGACGGTTCGAAAATGCTTAATAATAAGCTTACTTGAATAAAGAATAGTTTGACTTGACTTGGCCTTTTATGCGAAGGACATAATCTAAATCCACAGTTCTTGTTTTTGTCACAAGTATTTAATATAAAACGCTACCCGCTATAAAATCTTTATATAATTTTTCATTAGCTTAAAGAATGCCTCGTTACTTTTATAACATTGTAAGCCTTCTCCATTTTTCATCTCAAGCGTCCGTAGCTAATTACACCCTCACTGTCGTCTTTCTTGAGATGACGTTTATTCCTGTAGCAAGAAAGAGTCGTACGTTTTCTGTCCATTGTCGAAACCGGTTAAATATACTAGGTCGATTGTAAAAAACCTGTACATAGTTAAGACCTCAATCAAAACAAAAATCACAAAGGCGTCAATTGTGTTACGAAAGCTAGCCGTACTAATTATAGTGTTTTCTCAAACTTGCTACGGAATGTTCACGTTACTTACTTTAAATGAAACCCGGAAATACTATGTATCCGGTGTCATGTGCTAAGATGATTTGTAAAGAGATTTCATGTATTTATTTCACACCTAGGACTGCAAACAGTGTCTTTTGTTTTGAAACGTCTAATTGTGACACTAGGTCTTGACATTCAGCCACAAAAAAAAATAACCTTAGAACTAATGTCTAATACCACCAGGTAAAAGAATACCTCAAACAGATTAAAAAAAAAGTTAGGCGCGAATGTTTTTTTTTAAATGTTTTACGATACTGTGCTATTGATATATTTACAAATGAAATACTATGGTTCGGCGAAATCAGTTCGTTTTATTTCATGGCAAGTTTGAGAAAAGCACTATACAAATCTCGGCGAGAAATAGGGTTACAGGCCACGTATCATCCCTATCTGGCCTCAGTTCCTTAGGCCAGATATATCTACTTGGCCTGTAACCCTTCGTTTGCCGTCCTCTACAGTAATGTACTATTACTCTGTCCAAGAACCTTTGGCAGTAGAAAAATATGTCAAATTATAAAACGTACACGCGTTTTACATATGTAACCGTGGGGAAACATCCATTTTGAATGAATTGGATGTTGTGAGTGCTGTGTGTTGGCCAACCTTAGCCTTGAAGTGAATAATCAAAACCAAGCGCGGGTAGTTCGCAAAACCCGCGCCAGAAGGTGTTGATTGATCCTCGATGTCGTCTTCTTAGAAATGACCGACCAGAAGCAAGAGCAGGTACATTGATGGTAGCAAGAGACCTGGGGATTATGTCGTTAAGCATCGCATGCCTGCACTTTTTGACAACTTAGTCCGTGGTGTCCCAGTCGGTCCTCCATGTCTGTACCACAGCTGCATACTTAAGTGACGGGTACATACCACAGCGCGTAGTCTCAGGACAGTTGCAAGCCTAAGGCATGCCGAATCCAGAAAAATACCAGTACTAACCGAAGGATGGGCATGCAGCCAGTAATCAGCTTCTCGGGTTACGACTGTCAAGAGTCTCACACGATCCGGACCTGCAGAGCTGTTCAGAAGAGAATTATATGTTAGATCACAATACACATTGTCCCAGCTCCTTTGTGATTTTGGGTTGCCAGGAAAATATTTAGTAGGGCAAGCAAATAAAAGTTATATCTACTCTGGTCGACTCACCTGCCTGACAAGCTTTAGTAATACCAGAGGACTCATGCATCGCTGCGTCATTTTTCAAACCGGCATCCCTGTAATGAAAAGTAATTCCACTTTTTCCTGTCATTTATTAATTTGGGACGCTCTTTGACATAAATTGGTGATATCTTGTCACGTCCATTATCATCCTCGCGTTTAAGTGGCATTCACAATTGTTCCATATAAATGTCATTTTTTTCCTGGGTAGCCTGGATAGTGGCTTGTTTGGGAAGCTTGAGATCCCAGGTTCAAATATCAGTCAACAAAATTATTATTCAAAAAGTGCGGGTTCGATTCCTGGGCTGAGTGCACATATTTTGTAAGTGGCTTAAGGTTGTAGTACCTTCGAAACACTACGTACAGATGTCGCTAGTGATTAGCTTCACAATACCATTGACTAAATTCGCTGTGATCGACGGAAGGTAGTCTGGTGTAATTGGAAGCACGTTGGACCGGCAATCCAGAGGAAGCGGGTTCGAATCCCGTGACGACCAGAGTCTTTCGCAGTTGATTTTTTCTATGGTAAGCACATCTGTTACGACATTGTGGGATTATCCGCATTGTAAAAAAGTAACACCAACATCAATTTGTTTAATTATAAAACAAATTGATGTTTCCTAATCATGAATTGATTGCAGCGCCCTCTATAGCAAATTCAACGCAACGGAGAGTTGTCGAGTTTGCGGACGATTGTGGTAGACACACGTCTTTGAGTGGCTTAAGGTTGTAGTACCTTCGAAACACTACGTACAGATGTCGCTAGTGATTAGCTTCACAATACCATTGACTAAATTCGCTGTGATCGACGGAAGGTAGTCTGGTGTAATTGGAAGCACGTTGGACCGGCAATCCAGAGGAAGCGGGTTCGAATCCCGTGACGACCAGAGTCTTTCGCAGTTGATTTTTTCTATGGTAAGCACATCTGTTACGACATTGTGGGATTATCCGCATTGTAAAAAAGTAACACCAACATCAATTTGTTTAATTATAAAACAAATTGATGTTTCCTAATCATGAATTGATTGCAGCGCCCTCTATAGCAAATTCAACGCAACGGAGAGTTGTCGAGTTTGCGGACGATTGTGGTAGACACACGTCTTTGAGTGGCTTAAGGTTGTAGTACCTTCGAAACACTACGTACAGATGTCGCTAGTGATTAGCTTCACAATACCATTGACTAAATTCGCTGTGATCGACGGAAGGTAGTCTGGTGTAATTGGAAGCACGTTGGACCGGCAATCCAGAGGAAGCGGGTTCGAATCCCGTGACGACCAGAGTCTTTCGCAGTTGATTTTTTCTATGGTAAGCACATCTGTTACGACATTGTGGGATATTTTGTAAGTGTATGAATGCAGATTTTTTTTTTAGTAAAATCGATGTCATGGTTCCTAAAACAAGATTTCGCTATCTGTTATGGTTTCCAAAATCTTCCTACTGACCCATTTGGATTGATCACCCTGTATATCGTCGCTTATTTAGTACCCACGACACAATTTAACCTTTTAAACGCCTTCCCTCTTAAATCAAAATAACATACACGTCACGTAACGTATCTCTAATGAACAACGAAAGTAAACTTTATCTTCTAGCAAGACAATTACTTTGACAGCATACTCGATGACCAATTTAGTGGCTGCTGGTGTAGTAGGCATGGCAACACACGACTTTTGTGGTTCTTGGTGTTCAAAGGTTCAATATAAACCGTTACTAGGCTAGTACAATATCGAAATGCATATCCATGACAACTGCACGAATCTCAGGATTTCAATTCTAACCACGGAGCTTGAAACACAAACAATATCGTATTACTAATAGTACGAATAGATTCCGGGGGGCTACCGCAAACCACAATTGACGTGGCCGTCCTTCTCTCGCACTTGCAAAATACGTAAGTGTGACAGGGATACACGTATATCGTGGTTCAAGTTAGACTCCTAACAAAGCAACTATTCTGCTAAACCCAATACGTATAATATTAACGGAAATCACTGGAGCGACATTTTCGCGCCGGTGAGCAACCCAATATTTAGATGAAACCTTTCAAAGGAGCAGTCAGAAATATGCGTACATTTTTCTCCTTAAGTCATTGTCATAGGGTTCAAAATTGTGCATGTACTTTTGCTTAGCAGTGGTACTAAAGAAACTAGGAAATTAAAAACGTAGCTCCTTTTTTAGGTTTAGGTTGTGCAGAAAATATTTCAGACATTGATTATTATGCTCTATATTCCTACAAGTTACTTTTAGTGTTGTTCATAAAAATAGACTTTCAGTGATAAAGATTTAGAGTGAAATCGCAATAGTGATGGCCCTTGGTGCCCAACAAAAGACTGATTGTGTACCATCAGATTCTTCTTTTGCTAAATAAAAATAACATATTTGTAAAATTAATTCACTTAAAAGGTAATACTTACTTTAGAGCTCATTCTATTTAAAATATTTGCATGTCAATTGATTTAAATGGCAGTATGGCTAAGAATACTTTCGTGTTTTAGATTTAAGTCGGCCCAATTTGCCACAGTTGAGTCGACCTCAATTCAATATTTTTTAAAGATTTCTCCCAAAAACAATTACTTGAGTTCATCTTCCCTACGTTTGCAAATCTCGAGTTATTATGCGTCTCTCGAAAAACAGTCGTGACAGTCTAATCAGCGCTCTCAGCAATAACATTATGCCGAAAAATTCCCGGCAATAAATTTACGTCGTCACAATTCAGCTTTCATTAATCACCAAGTGTGTTCTTCTATAACGTCATTATGTCTCGCGCGTTGAAATTGTTAAAGTTTTTAAACGACTTTTAAAAGCCAAGGGGGACTTATTATGCAGTGTAATTAGGGGATTTCAAGTGTTATGAGATGGAGGATGTCAAAAATATTTTTGTGGATAAATTGCCGAAAGAATCAATTGCTCGCGTAGTGGTATTGTCTGTTTACAAGCTCACAAACATTTTAATATTGAATTTCCTCGATTATATTGTCATTGTCATCATCTATACGTATTCAAACTTCACGCTCACAAGCATTTTAATATTGAATTTCCTCGATTATGTTGTCATTGCCATCATCTATACATATTGATTCAAACTTCACGCTCACAAGCATTTTTATAATGAATTTCCTCGATTATAATGTCATTATCATCATCTATATTGATTCAAACTTCACGCTCACAAGCATTTTAATATTGAATTTCCTCCATTATATTGTGATTGATATCATCTATATTGATTCACGAATATCACTCATATTTTAAAAAGAAACGAGTTTAATTTTATCCTGACGTTTCGGGTATGACGTTACACCCGTGGTCGCAGGCAAACTGAACGGATGTTTGCCTGCGACGACGACCAACATGCGGTTTTACCCTTTGGGTACGGAACTTTAAAAATTGTTCTCACAAAGCTCGCTTAGAAATAGGTACTTCACAAAAGACACAAACATCGATTCAATTCCAGCTCTCTCCAGCCATTTATTGTAGCATTTGAAACTATTATTTTTATATCCACAATTGTTCGTTTAACACTATTTGAAGCGTACTATCGGCAGTACGTTCACGCGTGATCGGACGTTGCCGATTGAATGGCTTCGTGTTTTATCTGTGCTTCCTGGAAGTAAGAAAATATGAAACGGTTCAGAAATGTTAGTCTGCAAACTGAACGATCCGAGCGGAGCGAGCAGCGGAGCGTATGGCGGGCATTTATTTTCTCAGAGCGTAAACGGACATCTCATTCATCCGGTCACGTTTTTTTGGAAGTGGCTACATCTTTTGGTACCATTTTTGATTGTCAGATACAGCACCCTCACACCTCTATAAGACAACCAAAACCAACCTCAAATCATTCAGCCACTTCCAAAAAAACGTGACCGGATGAATGAGATGTCCGTTTACGCTCTGAAAAATGCCCTGGCGTGGCGTCCTAAAGCGCGCGGTTTACCGCAGGGTGCGATCAACTCAAGGGGCTTATCGCGTTTGCGTAAGGGTTGAAAATGCCGTAAAAAAACTGACTCGTGCATCTAACGCTGCGATTAACGCCCAAAACAACCGCGCGGCTAATTAAACTAATGCAAACGCTTGACGTACCGCTGCACGCTTTGCCAAATGTAAACCATAAACATCATTTGGCTATCTTATACAAAATTCTACCTAATCCCACTTTATGCTCAATTCAGGCTTGTATTGTGGGTACTTACTAAGCCACGACATTTGTAACAAACAGAGACATATAGATAGGCAGGTACAAAGAACCTCATGTTTTGCCTTTCAAATAAATTGTCATTGAAATCACACACAATCACCTATAAATCAAATTTATTGTCGGTAAGTGCTTACTCATGCTGTTTTGTGAAAACGTAGGAGTGTTTCAAGTATTGATCATATTCAAAGGCGGATATAAACCAAATGACTTGATCGCAAACGCGTAGGTAAACCAAAGAAACTCGAAATGACCCAAATATCATTGACGACCCTTTTCATCTTTACTGCGGAACGAATGGGAAAACCTTTACAATTCCTTGCGAACCCGATAGCTGGTCTTTCATTCTTTCATTCATTCATTCGTGCCATTCGCTCACTCCCCATAATTGGCGGTGCCGCAGAACGAAAAAAACGCAACCTAATTGCGAGCCGGGCTTTTAGGCTAAGGCCAGAGAACGGGCGATTTAGAAGTGTGTTGAGAGCGGATTAAACCCAAGCTAGAAGCGCTTGATTCGGGGGAATCAAATTCCCTTCAGATTTTCTATGAGACTTCGAAAGACATACAGAGTGGAACGCAACGACGATCTTTCCCGCTACCGACCGAATCTACCAACCATTACGATGAATTTTCAGTATGGGACCAACGTCGAAATCTCTTTAAAAAAAATTAACCCCTCTTACAAAGTGACTGATTAGTTCGAGCATAATAGTATGGAAAAGTCCATTTTCCATGTACGTTTTCGATGTTGGTCCCATACTGAAATTTTATCGTAATAGTTGGCAGACTCGGTCGGTTGCGGGAAAGATCGTCGTTCTGTTCCACCCTGTATATCATGGATGATAAGGTTGATAGCAAAGGACATCAACCGCCAATCGTGAGGATACAAAAACACAAAAAACTCAAACGAATTTCAACATTAGTAAATTTCAACGCTAATCAATTTAATATTATTTACAGAACATCTACATACATAATTCATTAATGGCAATTAGTTTAAGCCAATTTTCTGTTCTAGTTTACGAGTACGGTAGTCCTCTTTTAAATACTGTTTTTATCGCTTGCCCGCCATTCCTCTGGCCCACAATTACGTCTCCGTAAAAGGACGATACTTGTGAATGACAAATTAGACCTTGCCGAGCGCAAAATTGCGCCCTTAGAATATTTTATTGAATTTCGTAATTTTTTAACGTAGCCCTGTCCCGTTTATTATACCAATGAAAAGACCTAAGGTCTTATTATACCTACTTATATTTCGAGGTTTTGTCTCGAGACCGGTTTTATAATAAAGGGACGGTTTCATATTGAGCTGACACAAAACAGAACTCGATTTTATTCTGTAGGGATGTAATTATCTGAATTATTCGGAGTTTCGTAAAATAATTTATTTTGTTTTAATATAGAACAAGGCTTGCCCATTGGAGAAGAATTTATAATTGAAATTACAAATGTAAGCTTCTTTTACATATATTTTACAATAAAATGAATTTTGTTCGTAATTTTAGTTTATAAAATAGTCTCCAAAAGGTTGCATTCAAACATAATTAAATAACGTTCTGTAACAAATATCGGAGAAAAAAGTATACCAAGATTTTTCCCTGACTTTGTTAGATAGCATTTTTTTATACAATTTGATATGGAAACGTACGATTTTTTTTGTTCTATGGGGTCAAATGAGCTCCTGATTCTGAGTAGAAATCATATCGAAAATACCCATGTAAAAAAAGATAAAATCTTTAAAAAAGTTCTTCTTTCCGATTGACCTGTAATTTTGTCTATATGTATGTATTTGTCTATATGTAATGTCTGACTTAAGTCGACAAAATGAGTAAACTGAAAAAAATATTTACCAAAGTGACTTAGGTTCGCTATATTACGAGGAAACTTTGATATATGTAACAAATCCTAGCTATCAAAGTTACAAAACTAAAAAGATTGAAGTCGATACCAGAGTTCTGGTCTAAATCAACAAAAAACTTTATACATTATACTAAACAACTGGTGTAATCAACAAAAAACTGGAGTAATCAACCAAATTAATTTAGTAGAATGTCAACATATATTTTTTTTGGTAAAATAAACAAAAAATGCGATAGGACCGAATTGAACCTTAATGTCCGGTTAGAAAATAATTACGCAAGATCTGATAAATCCAACTTGGTATTTTTTTCAGTGTAGTAGGCATATTGTAAAGAAAGCCGCGAGCTTCAGTCTTTCGTTACGTCAACCAGACGTTCCGCGATTTCAGAAAACGACTTGCGTCCGCTGAGGCCCCATGAAGCTGAAGTTTATATTTTTTATTATTATTAAATATATGTTTTATTATCCCCAGGAAATCGAGCACTGCTACTACCACGGCACAGTGAAGGACTATCCTGGCGCATCGGCGGCCTTCCATACATGCAACGGTGTCTCTGGTGTCATACACATCGGGAACGAAACGTTCGTCATACACCCATTCTACGGCGGGGATCTATCGGTCAGTGTCGTAGATATCTTTTATAGGAACTATGCTCGTTGAAGGATCTGCAGTTTTAGAAACATACTGTACTTTTCTTGGAAAAAACAATTGCTGTTAAATTTTGTCTTAAATACATGCCGCCATGTTCATAAACGTGTCTTAACTTTCCATAATGTCGTAACTGATGTGCTTACCATAGAAAAATCTTTTGGATTCGAACGGAATTTGAACTCGCTTCCTCTGAATTGCCGGTCCAACGTGCTTCCAATTACACCAGACAACCTTCCGTGAATCACAGCGAATTTTGTCGACGGTATTGAAAAAATAATCACTAGCGACATCTGTACTTAATGTTTCGAAGATACTACAGCCTTAAGCCACTCAAAGATGTGTGTTTACCACAATCGTCCGCAAATTCGACAACTCTCCGTTGCGTTGAATTTGCTATATGGGGCGCTGTAATCAATTCATGATTAGAAAACTTAATTTAGCAAGCGGATAAGTATTGTTTGTCCTTTTCAGTTTTATCAACATGTCCTCAAGACCGAAAGGGACAAATGATACCTACTTTTAGACTCACTAAGTAAGGGGCAAAAGCAAGTGCTGCTACACTTTATATCAGAAACAAAACCCTTATTTATAAACGTCTCCTAAGCTAGTAATTGATAAGTATAGTTTGTCTCTTTCCGTCTCATAATAAATATTGATAAGACGTAAAAGGACGAACGATTATCAGCTTGCTAGGTTACTCGTGAGAACAAGTGAGTATAGTCTCTGGTTCTACCATCTTGTGAACTAAGGCGTGAAGTTACGGTCCGATCCCGATTATCAAAAATACACTTTAGACTCTGGTCTCACCGCGAGCTTCTAAGCTATGAACTATCGGCTATAAACTTGAACAAAAGTTACGCACACCCGTGTAAATAAAAGAGACACGTGATACTAGCCCAGCTATCACCGCCCGGCGAATATCACCGTGTCTCTTTTACACGGGAGTGCGTATCTTTTGTTCTTGTTTATAGCCCATAGTTCGTAGCTTAGTAGCTCGCGTTGAGACCAGTGCTTTAAGGATACGAATATAAAAAATCGGTCCAAACCAAAATTTTATCCAAACTTATCTGCTACAATCCAATAAAGCCTGTTGGTTAATTACCAAAATGTTGCCTAAAATCCCGGAATAAGCCGATATGAACTAATTAAGCGTCCCGGTTATAAATCAAACGGTTATAAATGTATTTTTCCGCCTGTAACCCGTATATCACCGCCTTTGCCTTAATTAAGTTAGCTGGTAAAATACACACCGCGTACTGGCAGCGGCAAAACTAGGTGAACAAAATGGTCAAAATGATATTTCTTTATATCTGCGAGTATGAAACATTCTTACTTGGTATTTCAATAATACATTACATCAGAGGCCGGGAAAATGAGGATATTATCCGGCCAAGTTGGTTATACGAAAAGGTAACGAGAGTTTTCACGCCGAGGCATGTATAGTGCTTTTCTCAAGCATACAAAGAAATACAAAAATGATTCTCAGAAATTATAACGATTATTTAAGCCATTTAAAACGTCAAATGTAATAAATATTAGGTATTAAATATTTAACGAAATGACAAAATTGGCGTTATTAATTACTTCAATTTGAACAGGTAATTTAAATTAATAAATTAATTTTTCTTAATAATCCGTTTTGATATTAATTAAT